>JAKVQY010000095.1:0-27825 GCA_030463045.1 Geotrichum macrosporum | reverse complement strand
CCTAGCTAGATACAGAGCCATTAATCACTATTTGAATATTGAAGAGCCAGTTTACTCTGAATCGATGAATGAAAGTGATGAATTTAATACTGAAGAAGAAATAGCGGAGGATATTGCTAGTTATTAGTAAGTCATTAGTGACGTTGGAAGCAAATATATGAGCTAAAGATAACAACAGAAGAGGCAAATTACTATTAGCAAATTACTATTTTTATTTTTTATTTTTATTGTTATGAAAAAAGAAACATTATATAAAGTAAATTTCAACTCAAAAATATAGCAGCAAAAAAAAAAATTCATTTTTGTAATCTCAACTTATAGAAATAGGCAGGATAGTAAAAAAAACCAAAACGTGGGGTGAACCATTTTCATCCTTCTACCTTGTAGCTTTTTGCTATCAAGTCAGGCATACTCAGTTTGAGTTCGCAATATACCTCGGCATTGTTGGAAGCAAACGATGATATATATTATTCTTAGTCTTGTGCAAAATATCCTATCCAAAGAACGACTATACAGGATTAAAAAAAACATTATTTATCTATTACAGACATTTTACAAAATGCAATTACATTGCACTATAAGTCTCAAATGAGCAACTGGAAACAAATACATAAGCCGAACGTAATAATGTAAAAGGAAAACTGCAATTAACTGGCTGATTTCGAGAGGTGAAAACTACCTTAAGTAAAATAAAACTTTTAATAGCTAAAACTTGGGCTAAATACACTTAATCACAGCTAAAACATAACATAACATATTTTTAGAGTCTCAACTTATAGAAATAAACAAAATATAGATAAAATCAAATAATAAGAAATTAAAATAAAATAAAGATAATGTGTTTAGAACACAGGTTGGACTGCTACCTTTTCCCTACATTGTAGCTTTTTACTACCAAGTCAAATAACCTCAATTTGAGCCCGAAATATACTTCTGCACAATACTCAACTAGCTGATTTCCACAGATAGAAGCCACCTTAAGTAAAAACTTTTTTGCAAGATAAAAACCAAGTCAGGCACACTCACGCCACAACTAAAACCCCATAAACCTTTTTAGCAAGTATCAACAAATATATACTATAGAAAGCACCTTAAACTTTTATTTTTAACAAGTTGGCCGTGTGGTCTAGTAGTATGATACTCGCTTTGGGCAAAGTCAAGATAAGTTCTTGTTTCTATGCTAATATGCGAGTGGTCCTGGGTTCAATTCCCAGCTCGGCCCACTCTTTTTCACTTTTTTTCTTTCTTTCTAAAAGCCATTCATAGTGTTGCGCCCCAGAAATATATAGGATTTCAAAATAAAGTCAAGTAAGATACCAAGTTTCCTGTTAATTAGAGGTTAGCTGTAAATTTCAAAGCTTGAAGGCTTTTTTTCTTAATTTATTTAGTTCTTATGAGAACCAATTTAGATGCAAATATAACAGCGCAAATTCATATATAAAAATTACTCCTATTTCATTTTTCATTTACTTTATTTTTACGTGCTCATAGAATAAATTTTATGGATTTGCTTCTTTCGGGTGAAAAAACTCAAGTCATATAATACTTTGGTCCATCACCACCTTCAGGCACAGTCCAATTGATATCTTGGGTTGGTACTTTAATATCACAAGTTTTGCAATGGATACAGTTTTGAGAATTAATTTGAAAACGAACGCCTTCTTTTTTGGTCTCGTCGGGGATGTATTCGTATACTCCTGCGGGACAAAATCGGTTTTCAACACCCTGGTATTTCGGGAATGATATTGCTGTATGAGTATCAAGGTCTTGGTTAGGAACACGAAGGTGACAGGGCTCGTCATCGTCATGATTAGTTCCAGTTCGTGAAACCGACGTAAGAATATCAAAAGTCAATACACCGTCTGGTTTGGCATACTCAATTTTCTTGTACTTGTCAGCTGGTTGTGTCGCTTCGGCGTCTGTATGCTTGTGGTGAAAAGTCCACGGAGTTCTTCCTTTGAGTATAAATGTGTCAAAGCCGGAGTAAATCAAACCTCCAAGAAGTTTTAAGGGTGAATAAAAAGAAGGTCTCACATTTCGAACTTCGTGAAGTTCCTTGTATACCCATGAATCTTTAAATGATTGCTCGTAATCGGTCAAAACAATAGGGGCAGCAGGTTGAACATTGCTCTCTTCTTCAACTTCCTCGGCTTCTGGTAACTTGCTAACGGCTTTGAAGGCAGCCTCAGCTGCCAGCATACCAGTCTTCATAGCCGTATGCGAGCCCTTAATCTTGGGCACGTTCATGAATCCTGCTGTGCATCCAATCAGGGCACCGCCAGGGAAGACGAGCTTTGGAATCGACTGAAGACCGCCCTCATTCAATGCTCTGGCACCGTACGACAAACATTTACCATTCTTTAAAACGTTAGCGTAGAACGGGTGTCTTTTCATGTTTTGAAACTCTTGGTAGGGTGAGATCCATGGATTGGGATAGTCTAAGCCCATTACAAGGCCAACTGAAACAAGACGCTCGCCAAAATGGTACATGAATCCACCGCCGTAAGTTTCGTAGTCGAGAGGAAAGCCCATGGTGTGAGCCACGAAACCTTCGTTCCAAACATCTTCAGGAACCTCCCACACCTCTTTGATACCAATACCGTAAGTTTGAGTATCGCTGTCTTTGCGCAAGTCAAATTTCTTAACCACCTGTTTGGTCAACGATCCATGGCACCCCTCTGCCAACAAAGTGACCTTAGCGTGAAACTCCATACCGCGTTGGAAACTATCTTTGGGTTTGAAAGTCTTGGACACACCCATATCATTAGTGGCAATACCCTTGACTGCGCCAGTTGCGTCATCGTAAACTAATTCTGAAACAGAAAATCCGGGGTAGATTTCGACACCAAGCTCTTCGGCTTTTTCAGACATCCACTTGACGACCTGATTGAGCGATACAATGTAGTTTTTGCCCTTGTTGTGCATTTGTGGAGGTTCTGGGATTGGAATTGCGTGTTTCTTAGTCAAAAATCTCATTGCTTCAGACTGCACCATAGTCAATGGGGCAGGAGGCTCGTCGCGCCAGTCGGGAAGCAGTTCATCCAGGGCTCGCGGTTCCAGAACTGCGCCTGACAGGATATGAGCTCCCATGTCTGGAGCTTTTTCTAGAACAATAACACGTAGCTCACCAGAGCCCTGTTCGTTATCAAGTTGCTTGAGTCGGATAGCAGCGGCTAAACCTGCTGGGCCTCCGCCGACAATACAAACGTCGGCTTCGTCGGCTTCGCGAGGCTCGAGTAAGAGTTCGTCGATCTCTGCCTTTTCTTCAGGAGTTGCGTCCGCAATGGTGGCCATCCGTCTTCGAGGGGCAGAATTATTAGTAGTAATTGGGGCCACCCTACGTGAAGTAGTGCTGGATCGTTGTAGAAAGTAAGTTGGGTTAGTTGCTAAAATGCTGGAGCATCGCGTGAATGAAGAAAATGACACTGAACCTGGATATTGCCTAGAGAGAGCACGCAGTAACTGCGTTGCAACAACCTTGGACCGTCTTGTTGAGCCAAGCATGACTGAATTATAGAGTAGCAAGGAAGTGGAAGAGAGAAGGGAGAAAAAAAAATATTGAAAGAAGAAAAGGAAAAAGAGAATAAAAAAAATAAATAAAGGGTACACAGGTTTAAGTTATAGAATTTTTCACCGGATGAACCTCGGGCACCAATTCCTTACTTTTAATACGAGAATATGGATATTTGTAGGAACTGAGTATCTCATTCGAAAGCATTAAACTTCATTCATCGCGACTTGCGCTTTACAGTTAGGCGTTAGCAATATTCAAACAATAATGGCTTCAGTCATCACCCAACTGAGACTATCAACCAGTGTTATCAACTATGAAGTATGGTTTCCCAAAATCAGCAATAATATGTGACTCAATGCCTTACTCTTTTGACTTGGTTGTCAATCTCGAGCAGTTCAGCCAAGCAGCGTCTATCAGCAATGCAAAATCTTGTTTCAACCTCAATTCTCATCCTGATATCTCGCCAGGTTCCATAACTGAATTTCTGGCATCTTCCACCAATTGCCGGCGGGGTGATTCAAACACCCAGCCAATCATAGATTTGGCTTTATATGTGACTAACGTACGGCTGAAATGGGAATCAGATAGGTTTGAGATTACACATGACGAGGTCGGTGTTCTGCATCAAAGGACATCCGAGGCCTATTCATCTTTCCTGAGAATTGGACTTTTGGAACAATCTGGTGTCCATAATGACATGGTCGACTATCTACAGAGGGAGAGGGAGGGAAGGTGTTTGTAGGTTATTAGAACTTTTCATTACTATTGTTCATCATTGTTACATATTCATGTCTATAGTATGCAATTAAAGTGACTTGAAAATTTAGCCTAGTCGCTCTCATCTGGCACTGACTCAAGAATAACTCGTCTTGTTGGTCTGGAAGTTTTAAGCTGTGAACTTTCCAAAGCTGTGATATGAGCCATTCTAGATTTTAACTCTTTAATTAGCTCGTCAACTTTGTCCGCAAAGTTTACAGCACGCCCGGTTAGTTTATGCTTTAAACGTCTGACTTCTTCGGACTTGGGGGTTTCCAGGGAGTCTAACTTTTCATACAACTTCTCGAGCTCAAGTTGGGTACGCTGAAGAACCTTGATACGGGAATTAAACGTGCTCCTTGTAGGATCACTGTCAGAGCCGGAGCTTGATGAAGAGGACGACGAGGCTTTAAAAATGCGACTATAAGCAGAAATGCTTGTTTCTAGTTTGTTTGACAGTTCTTTGACTTTGACCTCAAGCTGATTTTCCAGGTCTTCTTCAGCGTCTGATTCTTCTTCTTCAGCAGTATCATATTCAGTTTCACTTTCTTGATTTAAATATGCATTAGAATAGTGAATTTGTTTTTTGTTTTCAGCTGGAACTGTATTAATGGCTTGCTGCTCTTCTTCTTGTTCTTCTTCCTGGTCCAAATCAGGCTCGCACTCAGAGTCAGTATCTCTGTAAAAGTTTCTGCTCTGAGCTCTTTGAGCTTGATTTAAGCGCTGAAAATATTGTTGCTGCTTTTGACGCATCAGTGCTTCATGAAGCATTGCATCTTGATGCTCAAAACCCCAAGGTGATCCAAAATCAAAAAATTCATCTTGCTGATAAGCTGGTTGTCGTTATCTGTGACGTTGGACATGGTATTTGCGTGGGTGTTTATGATAGGGCGAGGAGTTGTAAAAGGTAGGTGCAAACATATTGGAAAACATGCTTCTTGATTTCTTGGAAAACTTGTGTTAAAATTATATTTATTTGTAGTTATCAATGTTGATAAATGTGCAAACGGCTTGAAAAACAGCCATCTTTTATATTCAATTCCTGTCTCACAATCACGATTTCCCCAAAACTTCTGAGAAGACTCTGGAAATTTCTCCATCAGCCGTATGATTTCACGTGACGGATATCAGAAACCTTGAAACTTTACTCGAATATGGTTGAACCTTCTAGATTTCTCCCGAAATTACAGTGGAATGCCCAAAATTTATTTTCGTTTTTCACAGTAATGATTTCAAGTGACAGTCCACAAAAAGACGTTGCAATCGGGAAAATTCATAGTAGTACCTAGAAAGAAGGGGGGGCTTTCCTCTGATGGAATAACGTTGTTCGTCCGGCCGCCGATGAAGCACTAAATCTCAACGCCTAAATAAACTCTCTGTAATGCGGAATGTAAATACATTATTAAATAAATAAGTGAATATATGCAGCAGGATCTAATTGTCCGGCATGGCGTAAAATTCATCATTGAATAGACTATCCATGTCATCATTAAACAAATCAGCCTGATCTGCTAAGGTTTGAGGTTGACTGCCATCAGTATTACTCATCGAGCCTAGTAAAGAGTTCAAGTCGTCCACAGACTCCATTACTCCGTCTTGCACATTTTGTCCTCCGTCCCCACCCAAAGTATCTCCAATGTTATCAAGATTTGATATATCTTTCACTGACTCAGCATTAAGAAAATCTGGTTCTTTAGCGGAGCCATCATCTACTTGTTTGGGACTGGTTCCAATTCCCTCTAGGTCCAAATTGGCTGGTAGTTGGTCTCCTATGCCAGCGTCATTCAAAAACCCGGTACCGTCGCCTTTCTCTAACCCATCTTTGTTGTTCGTAAGGTCAATCATCATTGAATCCTCAAACAGTCCCATAATATCTTCGTCACCATTACTTCCTTCTATACCGCCTTGTCCAGGCGACCTCAAATCTAGAACGTCCTTCTCATTATTCAACACCTGCATACCACCACCAGGCGATAGCACAGAGTCCTCCAAAAACATTGCTTCCTGTGACTTTTGTAACTCCTCTTCTGCTTTCAATTTAGCTTCTTCCTCTGCCTTGGCGGCCTCTGCCGCTGCCGCTGCCGCTGCTTCTTTCTCCTCTTTAATTTTGGCATGACATGCTTCAAGCTGCAGCTGCAAGTATTTTTCAGCAAGTAGAATCTCCATCTCTACTTGATCTAGTGATGCTTGGTATCGTGAAATGGATTGGTCTATTGACGTCTTCATTTGTAGTGGAGAGTTTGGAGTAGCTAGCTGAGGTGAGGTGCTCAGGAACGTCAGCATGTTTCCCGTAGTAGCCAGTATCATCTAGAAAGAATTAGAAAAAGATCTGCTTTGCAGCACCATGGGATACTCACGTTGAACGAGGTTTTTACATGCTCGTCCATCTTATATATCGTCTGTATTTCTTGCAAGAAATGAAAAGTCTTGGAAGTCTCCTAGAGCACTTTGTTCAGTCCAAAATTTGGAAGAGCGCCAAATTTAAGCAATTCTTACATAACTGCTGACATATTTGACCCTAAGCTCAAACTACGCAAATGTCACAACATCCAGCGCACTGAACTCCTCCTCCTCCAATCATTGGTCGAGTTGGGGCCTATTGAAAAAAAAAATACTCTTAAACTCTTTCACAACAGCCTTTTAACATCTCTTTTTTCGTCTCTCCAAGAAAGGATCTTACACGTCTCTTCACCATTGACACTCACAGGTATGACACTTTAAAGTGTTGATTATAGGCAATTTTTATTGCCATTTTCTGGAATGAAATCCATTGCCTACTAACACTTTAGCAGCCCTTTGTAATAATGTCTTTTCTGGTTCGCTCTGTCGCTCGCAAGGCCCTCATCGGTGCCTCTAGACCCTCTATCTACATGGCTCGCCGTGGTTTCGCCGAGGCTGTCCCTGCCGACAAATTGAGACTTTCTCTCGCCCTTCCTTACGAGACTCTTTACGAGAACTCCGATGTGTAAGTCACAGCTTTTTTTTTCCGCCTATCAAGCTTCATCCTCTAACTCCCCTACGTAGTGTCCAAGTCAATGTCCCTACCACTACTGGTGACCTTGGTATCCTCGCCGATCACGTTCCTACCATCCAGCAGCTGCGTCCTGGTCTTGTCGAAGTTATTGAGTCCTCCGGCAACTCTAAGAAGTTTTTCGTCTCTGGCGGTTTTGCCAACGTCTCCGAGGGATCTACCCTGGCCATTAATGCTGTTGAGGCCTTTGCTCCTGAGGACTTTTCTCTCGAAACTGTCAAGTCTCTTCTCGCTGAGTCCCAGAAGAACGCTACTTCCTCAGACGAAGTCGTGGCTGCTGAGGCCAAGATTGAGATTGAGGTTCTTGAGGCCATCTCCCACATTGCCAAATAAATTCTTTTTTAATAAATCTCAGCATTTGTTAGCACGCTAACTGTTAAATATATACTTTGAACAGGCAAGTTTTATGAAACAATGATGAGAGTGTGATAGTTGTAGTTCCGCAGTTCTGCAATATCGTCCCGAAATAAACTCGTACAAAACAAGACCATGTACTCACAAACAATCCCCTATGCCCAACCCTCCACTCTTGAAAACAAATTCTGATCTCACATATCACAATTCTACATTTATTTAATTTTCTTTGGCTCATTCGTGCCTACCACAATTGCCCATGAGATTATCTGAGTGAAGCCTGAGACCTGGAAGATGAGTGATTTCCCTAGTTCTGAAACAGCACCGCTGCTTCTCCCTATTTTCGTTCCCTCTCCCTTAGACAGCATCCCAATCTACAGTTTAGTGCTAGATACCTATGATCTCGTGGCAGCGCGTGTTGATATATCTCTCAAGTATGACCAGCTAAAATCCCCTCAGGTAAACTCGTTTTTACTGCGTCCACTTGTAGCCGAACTTAAGTCGAACCTTTCTCTTGGTACAATATACGCTCTGCTTGCCAATATGCTCCAGTTCTCTAAAGAGAGCGAGGCGGATGTCGCAATGACAGGTATCATGACTACAAGGTCCTTGGTGTGCGGCATAGCAGCTATGAAATTGTTAAAAGAGTATAATGAAGGTGATGACCTGGTGAGTTCACCCGATTTTAAAAACTTGACTCGATCTAACAAATCCCTTAGATCAACGCTCTTACTTACGACTTCTATCCATTGGCAAACGGAGATCAACAGCCAGAAGATATAATTCCTCGTTGGCAGCGCATTTCTGCACTTGAAGTGGCTATACTCGCTGAGGCAAAACATTTTCTGGCACATCCCATGGTCAATTTAGTACTTCAAGACATTTGGGATGGCTCAATTTTGTTCCAGTCTAGTATGCACAAACTTCACCGCTCCCGCAATCTCACTACGGAAACATTGGTTTCGCAGAGCTACGGACGACGCGGACCCGGCGTTCGATATAAGTACCAAGACGCAAGTATTTTCAAACTCTCTCGACTTAGAGTCCCACGGTACCGGCATATTATAAATTTGGCGTCGTTTTGCGTTCTGCTAATTCTCTATGTATTGGTCCTACATAAACGCAGCAAATTATTTTCAACAGTGGAATGCGTATTTTGGCTGTGGGGCCTGGGCTTTGTGCTTGATGAGATTGTGGCTTTTAACGACGCTGGATTTACATTATACGTCATGTCGTTATGGAACATGTTTGATTTGATAATTTTGCTATTAATTGTGAGTTACGCGGTTCTCCGGATGTTTGGCTTCTGGTTCAGGGATAGTGGTTATATCAACTATTATCTGTATTGCAATCGGACTGCATACGATATTCTAGCAGCAGGGGCTATTTTTCTATTTCCCAGATTGTTCAGCTTATTAGACAATAACCAGAACTTTTCTCGCATGATTATATCTGCTCGTCGCATGATCATTGATCTCTTGGTTTCCATGATTGTTATCTGTGCATGTTCATCTGGATTCTTTGTGGCTTTTACCATGGCTTTTGCGAGAGATGTTTTCACATCTGATCAAGTGGCATTTGACTTACTTCGCATTTTCTTTGGGTTTAGCCCGGCGGTCTGGAATTCCTGGGAGTACTATTCATTTATCGGTCGAGGAGTGCTTCTTCTCTTTATGTTTGTTTGCAACTTCCTCATTGTGACTATCCTCGTGGCTGTTCTCAGCAAGTCATTTGCGCACGTCTCTCAAAACGCACTAGAAGAGCATCGATATCTTTTTGCAGTTAACACCATTACCATGATTAAGTCGGAATCATCTACACTGTTTGCATATGCAGCGCCTCTTAATTTGTTGGAATGGGTTGTGAGGCCGATTCAATTTTTTGTTTCGTTCAGAGACTTTTTAATTATCAATAGGACTATCATTAAAATGACACACTTGCCAATACTGCTTTCTATTTTTGCCTATGAGCGAATCCATGTTAAATTGATTAACAAAAGAGAGCACAAAATAAATGAAGCACTCCAGGAACGCCGCAAGGTGGTTGAGCAGCGACAAAAGCAACTTCAAACCCAGCAAGAACAGTATGCCCGCCAACAGGATGAACGGAAAAAACATGATGCGAGTAAAATTAATGGCCCACCAACCTCTCAGGGACCCTCAAAGGGTCTTACTTCTGGCGGACTCGTGGGGAACATGGCAAAGCCAAATAAAATGAAAAAATCAGTGCGAAAGGAATTGCTTGGGAGTCATGACGGACGAAATGAAGTTAGTGCAGGTAACTTACTTGCTCTAAATGCCCAGATGAGTGCGGTATCTGAGCAATCCACAGATCCCAAAGTGTTAAACAAAGATTTGCTTGACGAAGTTTTTCAGCGTCCTTATGAGGGATCAATCCGAGGAAAGCCATCCTTTTCACTGCCTTTGGACAGTCCAAATTTGCGCTCTGCCGTAGGGGATAGTGGATTTCAAGGATACGGATCAATAAAACATTCTCAAGGTCTTCAAGATAAGAATCTTCCAGGAGGCGACCAAGATTTCAGATTTCGACGAGCTCTCAGCAATCATCGGAGAGATTCGATGTTAAGTCAAGCGAGATATAATTTTCACAACATACACCACAACAGCGTACGTCAAGTATCAAATCAGAATGCAGGGACACATAACTCTGATCCAGAGGATTTCATGCGACGATTTGAAGAAACTATGACTAGTTGGGGGATAAATTGCAGTGACAATGATAACGCAGACTCAGAACCGGATGCAACTGATGTTGCTGATGATGCCTCTGTGAATAAATATAATAATGCCAATAGAAGACACCTAAGTACTGGAAACGCACATACTGAATCTGTTACCCCTGGTATTACGAAATATTTTTCCAAATTCAGCGATGATAATCTAGCAGCACAATTGCATGGAGAAGTATCTGGTCAGTCAAAATCGCGGATACACAGTAACAACAGATTGGCCAGCGGGTATAGGGGGAAACTGGACCTAATAATGTCTTACGGAGACAACTCCCTAGGTAATGTTCAAAAAGATAAAAAAATGAGCACAGATCGCGATCCAGAAATTAAACAAACCACTAATGATGAAAACTCAATTTTATCGAAGAGAGAATGTTCAGAAGGGACTTCATCTAGGAGTTCCCCTTCATCAACACATGTAGTTAAGTCGCCTGAACCTTTTAGCGATGCGCACGAGGGTGCTATTCAAGAATCAGGCAGCGAAAATAACGAAGTTCCATCATTAACATTAAAACGCAACAGTAAAAGATACCGCGTACCAAACCAGATCAAGGAGCGACTGCGAGCCAGAATTTTTTCGACTACATCATCTGTTATCCCACTAGGTGGTGACCTAGCGGTTCCTTTATCTGGCGAAGGCGCGGGTAGCGGAATTGCTACGGGAAGTGGTGGCCAAAATCACTTATCGTTATCGCCTACTGTCTCCACAACATCTGCATTTGAAAAGTATTTACTAGACAACAGTGTGGCTCCTTACAAAGGTGATAGAGGTAGCAGTAAGGACTCACAACCACCTACAGTGACTGCTGCAAAAGAGGAATCCGATGACGACGATCGCGTTATTTTAGATGACGATGAAGAAAAGGGCGATTTGACTGATGAGCCCTCGGATATGGCGGAGGAAATTCAAAGCATGACCCGCATGGTTCTTGGTCGCATGGATGAGCTAGAGAGCAGCGTGAAAAAAATTGAGCATTTGCTGACTGAGCTTGCAATGCGAGAAGAACAGGATAGCATTGGACAAAGACGACGACTACGAAAGAGCAAGTCGCCAGCTTGACATGACCAGTTCCTATTCAGCGTACTACACTAAACCATAAACAATGCGAGTTCCGAATTTTTTTATATAAGCATACTAATAAATTTGTTTGCAATTACAAAAATATTTAAAAGTCAGTAAATAGGTTGACGTATGGATCTTGAGTAATGACTCCATAGTCCAGTTCTTCTTCAGGGTATCTGTCGAAAAGTGAAGTATCGCCGACGCCAGATTGAATAGGTGGTTCATATGGAGTTTCAATGTCCTTTGAAAGCAGTTTTTCCCAAATTACTTCCGAAAACCAAGGGTGCGACTTGACATCTCCAGATCCACCTTGTAAATTACCCAAGCGACGAGTCAAATCCTTGGTTATGAGCCTTTGAAGCATATCAACCGCGTCCGGATGCAAGTAAGAAGGATATCTAACATGACCTTGCAAAATGTTTTCATAAGTCTTCATAGGAGTTTGGTCATAAAATGGGGTATAACCGGTTAACATTTCATAAATGAGAATGCCCAAAGACCACCAATCAACACTTTTGTTGTAAGCTTTAGTAGTTACGACTTCGGGAGCGATATAATCCGGAGTGCCACAGAGAGTCCAGGTTACATCAGGGACTTCTTTTGCAAACCCAAAATCGGTAATTTTTATATGGCCATTTTTGTCGAGAAGAATATTTTCAGGCTTCAAGTCTCGATAAATGATGTTGTGGGAATGCAGATATTCCAGGGCCAATGCCACTTCTGCGGCGTAGAACTTTGCAACCGGGTTTGGAAACCTCTGTGACTTTCTCAATAATGAGAAAAGCTCGCCACCCTCAATATAGTCCATGACCATGAACAAGTTTCGGGAATCCTGGAAAGTACCCCACATGCGAATGAGAAACGGGTGCTCCACAAGTTTCAACATTCGTCGCTCATCATTGGTATGTTCGACTTGTTTCATCCTAACAATCTGCAGTTTCTTCAGAACTTTGATGGCGTAATATCTGTTGTTGTGAACACTGCGCACGAGATGGACACGGCCAAATGAGCCAGTGCCTAAAGTACGTTGTATTTGAAAATCAGTCAAAGAGTATTTACCCTTAGATACTGTCGAGCGGGCCTGTATGCTTGGCTGCATAAATGCTTGCGAGATAGCTGACTGAGCTGCATGACCCTGCTCGGCATTCTGTGGTAGCTGAGGCATAATGCCTCCTCCGGGGGTTTCAATTGAGCTCATTGCGGAGTTAATTAAATGAAAAAGTAGTTGAACTTGACGCTTAATGGAATAGTCCTACTTGAGTTGGCAGGAAAATTGAAATTGCTAAAGGAAATGTCAAGAAAGAATATATTATAGAAGGAGGATGAATTTAAGAATCCAACTGAAATTGTCTAAAGGTTGTTGAATTGTAATAAAGAAGAAACAAGCAACCACAGAAATTTGACCGTAAATACGAGGTGATTGTTTTGCAGAATTCAAAAGAGCCCAAGTACTCTGATTGCAATCTTATCGACAATTGACCACGCAAACTGGGAAAAACGGTATGAGTTAATGCTCAGGTCAGGTTAGTTGAGGACGTGATGAGAACAAGTGGGATGGCTGAAGTGGTGAAGTCCTGAAATTTTACTGCGGATAATGAGTTTAAGCAGCAGCGTCGGCCAAGACACAAGAGAAGCCGCTAGGAAGTCTATGTCTGGATACGGAGGTGGGCTGCCTGGGAGAGCCTGGGTTCGAATTCTGGCTGGGTATATCCAAAGTTCCGATTGGCTGAAATTACTAACGTAATAACATTTAAAAGTTGAATCAGCATGGGCGGGTGGTTTATATAAGCACAGATATTTATTTTGGACCAAAGAATATAGAGCGCCAAAGATGTATGGGGGGTGTGCAGTAGCGTCAAGCAGCAGAATATGGCCTACGTCTTGAGAAAATAAGTAAAATGGTATTATAACATTATATTATGACATTGTGTACGTCTAGAGTGTAGATGAGGGAAAATGGTAGTTGTCAAACAAGTAGAGATAGTCTTCAACAATGGTTCCAAACAACTGTCCGCCTAAGGGTACCATTGACACTTTTTGCAGCACTGACTGCAAAACAGGTCTCGTCCAGTTCTCATACATGGCACCGCGCAATAGCCACCATCCAAAGCTCATGGCTCTATTTTTTTGTTCTTCATCTTCTAGTTTGGTGAGAGATCGAAATCCGCCGGGTAATGATTCCTTGTAAGCTTTGAACGCCAGGCTGCGGGATCCATACTCTATTAAAATACCTGCAATCCATGGCTTCCAGTTGCGGCGATTGTTTCGATATCGGTATGCCAATAAAGCATAAATTAGTGGACGAAGTATGTAAAGGGCCTCTGCAATTTGACCTTTCCCGTTCAGCTGATGCAGCAGATATTCAGGTGCCCGTACGTCCTCAGCAGCTAAAACCTTTTGAGCCAAAAATTGGTCAACAGAGTTTTGCACTGGATTCTTGGGCAATCCCATTCCTCTGCGAGGCATTTTCCAACTGGCGTCCTCATTGACTAGTGGAAGGTCCTTTTGCATCTCTTGAGTAAGGTTTCCCTGCAAGGAGTTAGGGTCGTGGCCAAATGGAGCCAGAGACAGATTACCATCTTCATCACACAGAATACGGTTAGGATCAATTTCACGCTCCGGTACTGGTGGTGAGATCAGTGGACGTGCGTTAGTAGTAACTAGCAGTCCAATTCTACTACTTGCCTTGAGAAATTCCATCACAAGAACCGCCATCCATCTGCCACGCTCTTTAAATTTGCGTCTAGCAATCATTTCCCAAAGAAGTTCTGTACACTTTAGTAGCGTTAGAAAAAGAACGATCCGTCGGTATGACTTGTTGGTTTTCATGAAATGGCCTGTATATCGATTATGAATACTAGGCCTATAAAGCGGGTCCGATTCCAATAAAGATTTTGAAGCCTTAGAGATAATCTTGTCATGGTAAAGGCCTAGGATTTGTAAAGTGGAGTAAACGGTTTCTGAAGCGATTTCAACTTCCTGGACCTGGCCGGTTACAAGGTAGCTGAATGATCTTATAGTTGACTCAATAGAAGAGATGCGTCCAGCATTTTGCAATAAAAAAGTCTCATAAGCTTGTGTCCAACTTTGATCTTTAATTTTCGCAGGTGTTTCAATTGTCGGGGAGGTCTCAGGGCGTTCTTCTGGTGAAAGAGACAGAATTGCCGTTTCTTCTTTTGTTTGAGTAGAAGTTGATGAAGAAGTTCCAAGTGCCATAGTAGATGTTACAGAAAATCGATGTCTCCTATGTGATACCAGAACGTGAAAAAAGCTGATGAGGAATAAATAAATATAAATATAAATATAAATGTATATATAAATACATATATATATCTATATATTAATATATATAAATAGGAGAGAGAGAGAGGGGGGGGGACACTGAATGGTAAAGATTGATTTTAATTTTTTTTTTTTTTCGTTCCTCTTGGATCACTTTTAAAGCATTGGACCTTTTTTTTTTTAAAGCTTTGAGTGTGGAGAAAGAGCCGAGAGTGCACGCAGGTGAAATATGAAAGTTCCCAGTCCGAAAGCCCTTGCCCATATGGTGTAAGTAGCACAACGTTGGTATGTTTATTTTATGGGGTTAGGGTCGCCACAACACTGTGGATGTCTAATCTACCGACCGCAACAGAGTAATTGATGCGATAAGAACGCCGTACATTTCCGCCTATAAATCTTGACTCCAAGATCTTTCAACTTTTCTTTCATCCACCTCTTTATTCCTCTTTAGACCTTGTTCACTCACTTTCAAGGCTGCCCAACCACCCAAACACCAATCCGGTTTTATCTACTCAATTGATAATACAATGAAGTTTACTGTCGTTGCAGCCAGTTTGCTTCCGTTCCTCAAGCTCTCTGCCGCTCTTTACATCCCTACAGATGCCGAGACACTCGAGAAGTTCAATCTAGAGAACTCTCACTCTGCAGAAGAATATACAGCCCCTTTTCTTACTAGTGAGTCTGCTCGCGCCAATCTCATTGACGACGCCTACATTGTTGTTTTCCACGATGACGTCGAACAGACAGTTTTGACCGAGCACTTTCTCTGGCTCGATGACCACCACAATGGCCTGGTAGGTTCGCTAGCTAAGCGAGATAGCCAGCATTCATTTCTTTCCGAATCCCATGGCCTGCGACATGTCTTTGATATTGCTAATAGTCTCAAGGGTTATTCGGGCAAGTTTTTGCCCGGGACTGTTGACGCTATTCGCAAAGATAAACGCGTCAAGTTTGTCGAGCACGATTCTATTGTACACACTACTGAATTTGACAGCCAAAGAGATGCTCCTTGGGGTCTTTCTCGTATCTCCCATCGTGAGCCTCTCTCTCTTGGTACCTTTAACAAGTATCTTTATGACAATGATGGCGGCGAAGGTGTAACTGCATATGTCATTGACACTGGTACTAACATTGACCATGTCGATTTTGAAGGTCGTGCTTCTTGGGGAAAGACAATTCCTAGTGGTGACCAAGATATTGATGGCAATGGGCACGGAACTCATTGCTCTGGTACTATTGCTGGCAAGAAGTATGGTGTTGCAAAGAAGGCCCATGTTGTTGCTGTCAAAGTGCTCCGTTCAAACGGTTCTGGTACCACTTCTGACGTTTTGAAGGGTGTCGAATGGGCTGCAACAGCTCACCAAGATGCTGTTAAACAGAATAAGAAGGGTTTCAAGGGATCTACTGCTAATATGTCCCTTGGCGGTGGTAAGTCCGCTTCTTTGGATTTGGCTGTGAATGCTGCTGTTAAGGCCGGAATTCACTTTGCCGTTGCCGCCGGAAACGAGAATCAAGACGCTTGCAATTCTTCTCCTGCGGCGGCTGAGGATGCCGTCACTGTAGGTGCCTCGTCCCTCAGTGATGACCGTGCTTCTTTTTCCAACTATGGAAAGTGTGTTGATATCTTTGGACCAGGTGTTAACATTCTCTCTACTTACATTGGCTCTAAATATGCTGTGGCCACTCTTTCTGGTACTTCTATGGCATCTCCTCATGTCGCCGGAATTCTTTCTTACTTTCTTTCTCTTCAGCCATCAACCGATTCCGAATTTGCTATTTCTGGTGCCGTCACCCCTGCTCAGCTCAAGAAGAATCTTGTTAGATTTGCTACTCCTAATGTTTTGTCTGACATTCCCTCTGACACCCCCAATCTCTTGATTTTTAACGGCGGTGGTAAGAATATCACTTCATTCTGGAACTCTCCTGCTGCTGTAGGTGAAGTTGAAGAAGCCGAGTTTAATATTTTGCCCATTGCTGAACAAAGAATTGAGGAGGAACTCAACAAGGTCAAGGGTGAAGTCTTTGGACTTTTGGATGCTTTTAAGAACCGCCTAGGCCAGTTTTATTAACGATTTACGAAGCATGAAGTTGGCAACTTGTCACCATTTATATTATAACCTTTGAATTCATTAAATTAATTAAGATTTGTTAAACGTTTTTGATTTTAGGCGCCCTGGGCATGCGGGCGAAGTAAAAGATTGTCATGGCTGCTACTATGTTGAAAGCGATGTAGGCGAAAATAAGTCCAAAGTTACGCCAGCCCTCATGGAGGTTTGCGCGTATAGTTTGGAGAAATTGGTCTGCATTGGACAACGGGCAGTATTGGCAGTTTAAGCCGGCTTGTGGATTTAGAATACTACCTCCCCCAAGTGAGGAGTTTGCAAAGTCAGACAGGTACTCACTGCACGTTAATCCAGCAGGTGGCTCGAGATGAATAAGTTCATGTGGAGAACAGGTTATTGGCATTCCGGTCAACCCTGCTGCCATGAAGGCTCCAACAATATATGTCAAAGGCGAAACTCTATACATGAAAATCCAGAATCCCGGAAGTGCCTGTGGCGTGGCCAAAATTCCGCAAAAAATAAGGCATAGAATAAACAAGAGATTTGCCAAACTTCCTCCAGTGTCTGGAATATCAATAGCAGCTATAAGCAAGTGACCGAATGTTGAGGCAAATAGAAAGAAAGCCCACATTACCATAAAAAATAGTCCCCCACGAGAAGCAGTTTCTTGTGCTAAAACAGCTGTGCGGTAGAATCCGACAGGGTAGTAAAAACAGCAAAAACATAGGATAGACATGAGTGTTTGCCAAGGCAATTCTGCGGTAATATTGGACACCATGAAAGCAGACCAGCTGTAAGTTTTGGAGGGCAGCTCGCGTTTCTCATAAACCCCTCGCTGAATGACAAAGTGCGGCATCATTTGTTCAATCAACGGACCAAACACAATCATGACAGTGAAAATTGAAAACATTTGGTTTTGCAACCCTTGAATATCAGATTTCGTTTTCCAGTAAGTGACGCCCACAAATAAAGGTGCAATCAAACAAAGTGCGATTTTTGAATAAATATAAGAGGGAGTTCGCCAAATCTGCTGCGTAAGTCTTTTCGTGACTGCACAATACTGTGTTATCCAGGATGCAGCAAACGATGATGAATTTTCGTGTCGCATTTGAGTCTCTTTGTTATTTGCTGTGTGATGGCTTCGCAGCTCAGCAGCGAGATTGTTTAGGTCCTGCTGCAAGACGGCATATTCTAGAGAATTTCTCCAAGTTTGAAACCAGTCTTGGGTGGTTGAAGTGCCTGGTGCAGCTCCAGTAACCCGTAGCATCCATTCAGCTGGATTAGCAGACTCTGGACATTTGTAAGTTTGGTCTATTCCCAAGGGCGTCACGCTGGCATTAGCGTCAACGGCAGTTATTGCTGGAGATGGCTCAGCAATTTCATAGTTTCGCTCAAAATAGTCAATCATTGTAGATGCATTACGTCCGATTTCGCCAAAATATACAGTTTGACCACCAGATTGTAAAAGCAACAACCGGTCAAACTCTTGGAAAAGAAGAGCCGAAGGCTGGTGAATGGTGCACATGATAGCCTGTCCACTAGCGGCCAATTTCTTGAGCAATGAGCATATAGACCATGCTGTTTGTGAATCTAAACCAGAGGTGGGCTCATCTAAGAATAAGAGAAGCTGCGGACGAGCCGCCAGTTCGACACCAATGGTAAGTCTTTTGCGTTGCTCTATATTGAGTCCTTCACCCGGAACACCTACTACTGCATCAACATAACTATGCATCTCCAAGAGGTCAATAACTTCATCCACATATGCCAGTTTTTGTTTGCGAGTATACTGCGATGGTTGCCTCAAAAGTGCACTAAACTCCAAGGCTTCCCTAACCGTGGACGTTGAAATGTGGATATCTTGTTGCTGAACATAACCTGTTTTTCGCTGGAATGACGCGTTTCGGTTATTGCCATTGACCAGCATTTCTCCGGAGACAACGCCGACTGTGGCACGATTGGCAAGCACGTCGAGCAAAGTGGTTTTACCTGCGCCGGAGGCACCCATGAGAGCTGTGAGTGTGCCGGGCTTGACCCAGCCGTCGACATTGTCTAACAACCTTCGCGATTCTCCTTTAATTTTTATGTCGTAGCACACGTTTTGCCACTGGAAAACACCCTGTGAAAGCTGCCGAGTTTTGGCCTCTGATACTGATATGTCACCTTCGCCAGGAAATTTGTTAACTGGACTTATAGACCTTTTGAATTCAGTTTGAGACTCTTCATCTATGGGTTGGTTTGCTTTTTTTCTCAAACTAGCATGGCCGCGTGGGAAAACCAAAACTTCACCCTTTGATTGCTGGCCTTTCATTGTCTCTGCTGTGTAAATATATGTCAACGAAAAAAACACGAAAAATGCCAGAACGATTCCAAAATTACGCCAGAGATGAGATGGTCTGTACCGGTATGCGTTCCATAAATAGTTGTTGCCAGCTACAAGGGATTCCCCAGGGACGGAGCCCACAGCTGTGCAACTTCGCGCCAGACCCTTAGCTGATTCATAAGCTGGTCCCCAGGGTACAAAAGAGGAGCATGAAAACATACGGTTTCGGAACTCGCTTATCATCATAGCCTCAAAGGCGTAGCTTATTGGATTAATATAGGAAAGCCATTTGATCCAAGGAGGTATGTTTATTGGTGGTATTACAAATCCAGTAGTAGCAACGAGGATTATAATAAGCATGGTCGCAGGAGTTAACGCTTCGGCTAGGGATTTAGTTACACAAGACATTGTTCTGAATATCGACGACATAACCAATGTGCACATAAACGCAAAAAGGAAAAATGTAAAAAAAGGACCTGGCTCACGACGCAGATTGGATAAGAAGTAAATCACGACATTGAATCCCGATGCAGCTAGGAGCTTGCATGGTAAGTCTACAATGAATGACGAAATGGCTTCAGCAGACGGACGGTAAAATGCGTACCGATTTTGTTTCTCTACAATCGGTCTTTGTGTATATAGAGACATGATCTCAATTGACGCTGTCAAGGAGTTGAACAAGACTGAAAAGAAAATAATGACACCGCGAGCAAAGAAGGAATTAGTATTGGGCTGTGTATTGTAAAAGACACTTGCAAAGATAAACGCAAGGATTGTGTTACCAATTATGGTAGTTAGCGGCAACTCTAGATCGCCTCGAAGTCGCTGAAAGCCGCGGATTGTGCAAAGGCTAATTTGCATGGGGAAAGAAAGATTGTATGGTGATTTCGTTCGTGTGTGTCTCGCTTGTTCAGCTTGCCGTGAAGCCCGAAAGTTTACCACGCTTGGTCCTCCCAGTGGGAAACTTATGTTGAAGATTGCAATTTCGCCCATGAGCTCATTAAACTCTGTCGATGCTTCCCAGTATGCAGCAAACTCGTCCGCGGTGCGAGGTACCATGTCCTCAAAACCTGGTCGCACAACTCGCTCGCTGGGAGATGTCAGGGATGTCAAAAAGTCAGATGTCGTCTGGCGATCTAGACAGACATAGCCCATTTTTGTGAAAAACTGCTTTGCTGTTTTGGTTGAGCCAAAATATATTTGGCGGCCATCGTGGAGCACAGTGACTTTATCAAACAAGTCGTAGGCATCCTGCGATGCCTGATAAAGCGATACGAAAATTGATGCATCCAACAGATCAGCTCCAATTTTCAAATATTTGATAAATTCTAGGGCCGTGGCTGAATCTAACCCGCGCGTACTATTATCCCAACACTGGAGCGGACTTGAACTCAATACAACTTCAGCAATCGACACTCGTTTGCGTTCACCGCCACTCACTCCTCCGACGAAATCATCTCCTACCTTAGTGTTCACTGTGTGAAGTAACCCAAAAGATGCCATCACAACATCGCGAACGTGGGTAGCCCACTCGTCGCGTGATACACCGGGCAGACGGTTTTCGGGGGTTCGTGCCAGAGCCGCGAATTTGAGGGTCTGACCAACTGTTAGGTGAGGAAAATGAATGTCATTCTCGGCATTGTACACCACTTCACCCCGGAAGTTGTCGATAATGTCTTTACGCGGGATGCCCTGATAGTTGACCTGGGTTTCGTCGGTCAAATAAAACCCATACGTGTCACAAGCAATTGCTTTAAGAAATGTTGAGCATCCACTAAAATGAGTTAGTACGTGAAAAAATTGAGTTGTTTAATTTCTCTCTTACCTTCCAGGGCGGCCTAAAACAATACAAGTCTCACCCTTTTTGACCACGCCATTAAAGTTCTTGAGAATATCAATACGGTTTCCTTTTCGCCGTTGTGAGCTAGGGCTGAACAGAGTTTGAAGCTGATACAGGTTGTTTAGCACCGTTTTCTGGTACTCCGTGCCTTTTGAGTAACCGTACGCGCCCAGGCTTTGAAATGAAATACCGGCGCTTCGTGACGGATATCGATCCGGATCCCTGCTTCTTGCATTGACAAGTCGCTTTGCCCAAGCATGTGCGCTAAAATTTGAACAGAATGGATCAAGTTGCGGATCGTTCTTGTCCAAAAACTCACGAAAAGTCGCTGGAGCAGGCTGTGATGCTATAGATGGTTCTCTTTGTGATAATGAATACTGCGACTGGTCCCTACTACTAGTAGAACTAATATTTTCGGTTTGAGCGGCGCCAAAAGTGGAGCGGAAAGGAGAGAATAAGTTTTTTGGCACAATATTTTCGGAAAAGTCTGCGAAACTTGCAAAGCTGAGAATGCTTGGGTAGGCGCGCGGTCCACGCGGAGTTGGAGGACCTTTGCTGCTGTGGATGCTAGGGGCTTTAGCTGCTGATACTGTTGCAATTTGTTGTGCCAACTGTGCAATTTCGAGGTTGCTCGCGGGATTTAGCGAACTGCTAGAAGCTTTAGATTTTACAGTTTTGAAGCTCACAGACCCGCTAGAGACATCCTCGAAGTCTGTTGGAGGTTTTATCTCCTCAGCCATTATGTGTGAATTTTTCTTTAAAGACGAAGATGATCTTAAAATTGGGGAAGTCTTTCAAAGATTAAAAAGTATAATAAATGAAGAGAACAAAAGACGGCCCCTGAGGAGTTTTTGCTTCTGTCTTTTTTTATTATTCCTTTTTTTTCGTTCTTCCAGTCTTGACTTGAGTCTATATGCCATTGGAAATTATATTGATTGCAGCAATATAGTAACGAAGGATGACTTCTGTATGTCTGCAGACTTCTGTGCCTTTAGGTCTTACCCCTGCGAGGAACGAAAGGGGCCTGAGAGGCTGGACTCGGCCCTGATTTGAGAAAAGAAAAAAGCTTCCAGTCAGCCAGCCTAATTAAATATTTTCCTTTTTGCGCTTTAGTTTTCTTTTCCACTCTATTTTGGCTAGTAAAATGATTAGTCCTCTATGATTTTTGACTCACTTCCTAATTAGAGTTGACGTGTGCGGCTGGGACAAAGCTCACCAATTGTATTTGGATTAAGTGCAACTTTATGTCAAATATTGGCCAATGGAAGAGGCCAAAACGTTGTGTCAATTAAGCAGCCGTTGGGAAATTATTTCAAATTTGATTTTTCATCTGTTTTAGTCACGTGCATTGATAACTTTTTTTTGGGTAAAATGAAGTGCAGGTAAGTAAATTTTTGGTTAGGGTTATTAAATTTGAGACTGTAAATTACTCCCAGAAAAGCTTGATTTAGTACTGAAAAATACGCAGGGTTATTGGACTTTACAGCGTTTTTTGAAATTTTTCACAAAATTGGCCTAAAAGGCTGAGAATTACTCTATTATTCCCAAAATTACGTTGGAAAAAAATATTCAAATGTCGTCCAAGCCCGACCTTTCGCTATACTGGGATTGCTTGAGGAAATCAATCATACAGTAATAAAAGGACTGTTACAACAATAAAAGTTGAATGACCTTCCACGTAAAAGTTGGTAATAAGAGAGTTGAAAAAAAACAATATGCGTATTAATCTAAACGAAAGGATATACATGAATTAGCTGTGAGGAAAACAGGCAAGAGCATCATAAAAGCAAAGAGTGAAATGGCAAGTGAATAAATAAACAAACTCGAGAGAGTGTCGAACTTTCGTGACTTCGTAAGCAGCAACAGAAACAAGTACCTGAAGGTCTTTCTTTTGCTGAATTAAAAAAAAGTTATACTTTGAGGAATGGCATATCGGATTTTAGACTGTCAAATTCCCTAGTAAGTCTCATTCTCAGTCGTGACTTTTGGGCTGTTGCTTCGAATCCTCGCAGGTAGTTGTGAGGGTCATGAAAACTCTTCAACCTGCTTTGCTGCTTTTTATTTGTTTGAGGTAGTTCCTGAGAACTTGTGAAAGAAGATGAACTACTCATTAAGTGCTTTTCCTGTGGAGTTTGAGATTGCTCAGAGCTCACCGACGCAGTATTATAGTTGTTACTTGTCAAGAATACAGAATAGTATGATGATGACGATGATGGCACTGAAGAATAGGAGTTGGATCGTAAAAAGCCCATTGTTGAAAAGTTAATGAATTTAAAGATGGATACTTCAAGGGTCTCGATAGATTTATATATATATATTGACTGACGTGGGAAGTGAAATAAATAAACAATTGTGAATCCATCTTTATCAGCATATTCAAGTCAACGTATAGTAACCTACTATATGTAGCAGGGCAAACTTTATAAGTAAGTCCGTCTTTCTAAGTTTGTAATAGTGGTATTTGAGTCAAAATATGTCAGAGACAAGCTTTTCTGAGTTTGGAAAAAAAAAAATTACTAAACTAAAAAATTAATAAGATAAATTATAAATTAATAGAAAAAGCTCTGGGGTTGCAAGATGCTGCTCAGGATGCCCGTTTTTAAAATGACATTTGCGTCAGGTTTCTTGCCAAATCATTTCGAATTTTGCATTGCGGTTCAAGGCTAAAGTGAAATGTAGAGCAGATTATTTTTCAGTTTGGCCTCTACTGCTCTTTACAAAGTAATTAAACATTTCACGGCTCGAAAGTTTTTTTTTTTTCCTGTACAAGTCTGAGAAAGAAGAAAAAAAAAAATAGGCTACGGATGAACTAAGAGGATTACAAACTCCGTAGTCCCGCGCGCTTCATAAATCCATGTATCCGTGATCCGTTTCTTGTTAAAAATGCCTTTCGCTTTTAAAATCCTTAAACAAACAGAGCAAAACGGCAAAACACGGACTTGTTCATAAAGAGCAAGTCTGAAATCTTTCAAGTTACTTTCTACGCTTTAAGCATATGTAATCATCTATTACTAACGAAGATTTCAAATCAAGCCTATATTAATGTGATTAATCTCTAGTTTTACTTAGGAATATTAATGATTTCAAATCAAATTATGTTATAATCCATTATGAAAGGCTTGCTGGTTTTTTCAAGGACATCATTTGTAGCCAATAAGCCAAAAATTAACTTTTTCTTTGCCAGTTGGACAAATGGACATCCGGATAAGTTATGATGTCGCATAGATCCGGAATTTTGTGGCAGGATATCAAGTAAAGGTTTATGAGACTAGCTTCGCTTGTTCTGACTCTTGTTTGTATCATGCTTGTGGTTTTTAATTTTTGTGCGCTTAAACTGATCGTAGTATTCAAGAAACAGGAGCAATTCATGTTTCTGCAACACTAGCTGGATATGCAGCCCAAACTCAGAAGAACCCAGTAGTCAAAGTACGTATGCGTTTAAGATCATATGCGGTCTAAACATTTATTTTACAAAATTGGGCTTGTGAGAAAGAGTATCGGTATGCAACGTTGGATCACGATGCGACTTTGATTTTCTTTTACTTAGTCTACCACCCGCGAAATAGGAGTGCTGTTCATTGTATGGGGCAGTGAAATAGGCCAAAGCCATCCATTATTCACGTCATGGTGGCTATCGCGAAAATTTTTATAAAGTTGGAAACTGAGTTTATTCTTCTTCCAGATCAAAGAGTGGCTAGGCAATGGCTTAGAGTCAACTGTGGCGCAGTGACTTTTAATATGCAATCCAACCCACCTTGCAAACAAGAAACGTCCATTTACAAGGCAAAGCACGACAAAAACGTTTTTTTATGCTAATTCTTTCATTTGACATAAATATCATTATCATTTTACTTCATTTATACAAATCTAAACACGCTTGACGTGGTGGGACTTGAGCTTGCCATAAAAGTCAAATCCAAACTTACTAAGACTAACTGCTCGGCCACTGTTCTTAAAGCCAGTCCAAGCTAATGAAGGATCAGGGTAGTCGGCTCTGTTTACAAAAACAGTCCCAGCCTCAATCTCGTCACCCAATGCTTCGCCTTTTTCAACATCCTTGGTCCATACGGATGCAGTAAGACCAAATTCGGAGTCATTGATCTTGGCAATGGCTTCCTCGTCGGAATTGACCTTGACAATGGGGATAACTGGGCCGAACGTTTCGTCAACAAGAACAACAGAGTCTTCAGCAAGATCAACAAGGACCTGGGGACCAACGAAAGTGGGGTTCAGTTTCTCGGCAGCAGAGAAAACATCCTCTGAAATGAGAGCCTTGGCTCCCTTGCTTACGGCATCGGCAATCTGAGCACGAATAGCCTTTGCTGAGTTTTCAGAAATCACAGGTCCAATCTGAGTATCCTTGTCAAAAGGATCGCCAACCTTGTAGCCCTTGACTTCGTTCACAACAGCGTCTACAAACTCGTCGTAGATACTGGCATCGGCGTAAACGCGCTCAATAGCACAGCAAGACTGGCCAGAGTTAAAAATGGCACCGTCAACAATGTTCTCAGCAGCAAACTTGACATCGCAGTCAGCACGCACATAGGCAGCATCGTTGCCACCGAGCTCGAGAGCGACAGGAATGGTTCTATTGCTTGCTGCTTTTTGCACGGCAAGACCGCCGGCCACAGACCCAGTGAATGCGACACCCGAAATCTCCTTTCGCTGAATCAGTTTCTCGATCAAGGCATTGTCACCTGAGTGAATGTCTTGCAGGAGGCCCTCGGGCAAGCCTGCCTCCAGGAACAGCTTCGTAACAGTAGTAGCAATCTTAGGAGTTTGAGGAGAAGGCTTGATGATTACTGAATTGCCCACAAGCAAGGCCGGAACCAATGCGTTGATGAGACACAAATATGGGTAGTTCCAAGGAAAGATGATCAAAATGGTTCCGAGAGGTTCGCGGGTCAAATACTTTTTAAACTGTCCCTCAAAGTCGATTTTCTTGTTGTTAGGGCCACTTTCACCAGCATTCACAGGAGCCAAGGCTTCGTCGGCAAACCCAAGCAATGTATTGCCTCGCAGAGCAGTCGTGCTGATTTCGCCGGGAGTGTATCGAATGGGTCGACCCATCTGCTCAGTGATTTCCTTGCTCAGCTGGGCAGCTGTGGCGTCATCAGTAAGCAGCTCCAGGAACTTGGACACTACATTCTTCCTGTCCTCGAGTGTGGTATTTTTGAACCACTCCTTCTGCGCAGAAACAGCTTTGGGCAGAATGCTGCTTGTAAGTTCCTCAAATGTAGTAGCAGGAGTCTCCACAATGGGCTTTGAGTTGATTGGAGAAATAGTTGTTAAAGTAGCCATTTTTAAAAAGAAGAAAAGGGATGTTATTGTTAGAGAGAGAGAGGAATCGAAAAACAAGAATGAAACAAGAGAGCAAACTTGATATTTAAATAGAAGAATGATTTAGAAGGAAGAGGAAGTGGAAAAATTTCGAACACAGTCCAAAATCATACAGAGCGTCAATCAACCCCCACAACCAACATCGGATTTATACTCGGGCTTTTTTTTAAAGAGAAAATTATGCATACATATTATCTACTTAATTACTCATTCTTTATACAGCTTTTGTATTAGCAAAATGATTTGCTATGCCCGTAGGCGCTTAAAAAGCACTCTGCATTTGACCTTCCTTATCAATGCTCTTTAATTTCACCGTTGAAAAATCTTATCCACAAAGTTCCAAAATCTATGTAGCCCTAACCACGTTCTCGCGACCTGCTTGACTCGAGGTTCAATAATAAGTGACGGACATGACTAGAAAGAAGTCCTAAGATGGCGAGCACCCGATCATTGACGAGGGAAATGCTATTTAAAACGTGTGGCAAGTATTTGAAGGAGAGTAACAGCGAGACTACCAAAACCACAGACGGTCCATCTAAGTCGAGGGAGGGTTATTTTTGATAGCCAGGAGAAGTTCGGGATATTTAAAGGCGACATGGAATCAAAAGATGGTGGAATGGATAATACAAATATGGTCAGTTTGCAACCATTTGGAATCATGAGCGAGCCTCAATTTGGATTTTGAAAAAGACGGTTCCAATAACTTTATTTAGCGTTACAAAGATCTGTCCACCATTGATATCAACGATGTGCTCGACATCTTCAGAGTGTCAGGAAAGTCGGATCACACTATCTTAACCAATCACATCTTTTCCCGCTTGACAAACTTTGTAGCCCTGGTCGCGAATGAATATGCAAGTTGAAGTGATGTTGCGGTTAAACCAGTCGCCTTTGAAATTGGTTCAGAGTGATCCTGGTGATGATGATAAATCAGTTTATTGTCCCATGTAATATATCCTATCTAAGAGAAAGACTATATAACATAAAAGAAGACATTGTTCTAGCTATTTGTCTGATACAGACCTTCTGCAGAATGCAATCGAATTTCACTATATGATGGTAATTCTCAAATGAGCAATGGCGCTAGATTTCTCTTGGATTTGATTGATCCAAGCACATGAGGGAAACCAAAAATGCTATTTTGTGATTTTGACTTCACTAGCAAGATTGGGGAAAACCAATGTGAGCTACCCAATAAGGTGGACCATTAACATAAAAGATGCGGAAGTAATTCCAAGAACTTGACTACCGCGACAAGCCCTTTTCTGGTGTCCAGTAGTGCCTTGAGGTCAAGATCTGGTGAGACTTTTGTTAGGGTTCTGCGCTCCGTCTCATATTGATCGCATTCTTTGAGAATATGGCTTACAGTTTCAACTGCTCCACATGTGCATGTATATTGACGTTCTTGAATTTTAAGTCTCTTAAAGTATTCACCCATTGCACCATGACCAGTTCGTAATTGAATTACTTTGCTTAGCACTTGGCGTGGATGACTTGTCATTAAATGGGCCAA
>JAKVQY010000094.1:0-27834 GCA_030463045.1 Geotrichum macrosporum | reverse complement strand
ACTGTTACAACCCATAAATTGCCCAAACGGTAAAGGAAAAACTAAACACATTTAAAAGGGAGATGGAGTGGAACGCCGAATAAAGAAACTAAACCCATTTTTAATAAAAAAAAAAAAAAAAAAAAAAAAAGAAAAAAAAAAAAATAGGAAAAAAAAAAAATGAAAATGAAACAATCAAAAATGAAAAAAAAGTTAATAATATTTATTTTGATACTGTCGAATCGTGAACCCGACTGTGTGCGATCATACTCTTCACATTGTAGTGTTTAAATAAAATGAAAGAAAGGGGGCTCTTTAACCGTTCTAAATCATTAAACTTACTGTAGACTAATATTTGCTATAAATTTGAAAAATGTCTTTTTGTAATTACCGTTGTTTTTCCTGCACGTAGACCATCAGCTATTAGATATGGTTTGTCAGCACGTCGAAAATTTTTTATTTCGCTCCCAACTTTTTTTGAGATATTGTATATTCAAAGGGATCAAGCTAACCTAAACATTTGCGCATATCAGTCATTAACTCCAATGCCTTCATTTAATAATGCAAGTTGATTGTGACAGTTACTTATATAGTCTTCTAACATTCATATAGGCTCATGCGCACTCCCAAGGCGCAAGCGATGAGGCGTTCAATGAACTGTTGAATCCCGTTTATAAGGGCAAAGAACTAACGGACAAGATCGATACCGCAAGTGATAAATGGAATCTTCTTCCCGCGTTCCTCAAAGTGAAGGGTCTTGTCAAACAGCATCTTGATTCATTCAATTACTTTGTAGACGTTGATCTCAAGAAAATCGTCAAGGCCAACCAAAAAATCGTGAGCGACGTTGATCCACAATTTTACTTTAAATATCTTGATATTCGAGTCGGCACCCCTCAACGACAAGATTTGGATAGTTTCAATAACAGCATCACGCCTCATGAGTGCCGGTTACGAGACTTGACTTACGCAGCTCCCATCTTTGTAGATGTTGAGTATACGCGAGGCAAGAAGATCATTTATCAACGAGGCATTGAAATTGGCCGCATGCCAGTCATGCTTCGAAGTTCAAAATGTGTGCTCAACAACAAGTCTGAATTGGAAATGGCCAAAATGAAAGAATGTCCCCTCGACCCTGGTGGATACTTTATTGTGAATGGAACAGAAAAAGTCATTCTTGTCCAAGAGCAGTTGAGTAAGAATCGTATTATTGTGGAAGCCGATGAGAAAAAGGGAATTGTTCAAGCTTCAGTCACTAGTTCTACGCATGAGCGTAAATCCAAAACATATGTTTTGACAAAAAACAGCAAAATCTATTTAAAGCATAATTCCATCAGCGAAGAGGTTCCCATTGTGGTCATGCTCAAGGCCGCTGGCCTCGCTACGGACCAGGAAATCCTTCAATTGGTCACTGGAACCGATCCAAAGTACCAAGATCTGTTTGCAATCAACTTTGAAGAAAGTTCACGCGTTGGCGTTTACACCCAACACCAAGCCCTTGAATATTTGGGTACCAAAATTCGAACTGTGCGAAGAGCCAATGCCCCCAAGCTTACTCCTATCCAAGAAGGCATTGAGGCTCTGGCTACTACCATTATTGCCCACATTAATGTGGACAATCTTGACTTTCGAGAGAAGGCCATATACATGGCAATCATGACTCGACGAGTCCTCATGACAATGGAAAATCCGAAAATGGTTGATGATAGAGATTACGTTGGTAACAAGCGTTTAGAACTGGCCGGTCAGCTCATGTCCCTCTTGTTTGAAGACTTGTTTAAAACTTTCAACTCCACGTTCAAGGATCATATGGACAAGCTGCTTAGAAAGAGAAATCTTACATCCGAGTTTGATGCGCTTACTAGCATTACAGCCCAAGGCAGATTCATTACCTCTGGTCTGAACCGCGCTATTTCGACTGGTAACTGGTCTTTGAAGCGTTTCAAAATGGAACGTGCTGGAGTCACCCACGTCTTGTCTCGGTTAAGTTACATTAGTGCTCTGGGAATGATGACGCGTATTTCGTCTCAGTTTGAGAAATCTAGAAAGGTATCTGGACCAAGAGCACTTCAACCTTCACAGTTTGGCATGCTTTGTACGTCAGATACACCTGAAGGTGAGGCCTGTGGTTTAGTAAAGAACTTGGCATTAATGACACACATCACCAACGATGACGAAGAGGAACCAATCAGAAAATGCTGCCTTGTTCTTGGTGCTGAAGATATTTCAATTATTGGAGGTCTTGAATTATACTCCCCTGGTACTTATGGCGTTTACCTGAACGGTACTCTAGTCGGTGTTACCAGATTCCCTGCCAAGTTCGTACAGAGCTTTAGATATCTTAGACGTACTGGTAAGGTCTCTGAGTTTATTAGCATTTACCAGAACCATCATCATTGTGCGGTTCATATTGCAACTGACGGTGGCCGCATTTGCCGCCCTTTGATTATTGTGAAAAACAACCAATCACTCGTCACTGCGGAACATTTGTACAAGCTGAAAACCGGCGAAATGGTGTTTGATGATTTCTTACGCCAGGGTCTTGTAGAGTACTTGGATGTCAACGAAGAAAACGACAGTTACATTGCATTATATGAGAAGGACATTGTGCTTGAAACCACTCATTTGGAAATTGAACCCTTCACTGTTCTTGGAGCTGTTGCAGGATTGATTCCTTACCCCCATCATAACCAGTCTCCCAGAAATACCTACCAATGTGCCATGGGTAAACAAGCTATTGGAGCAATTGCATATAATCAATTCCACAGAATTGATACTCTGTTATACCTCATGGTATATCCACAGCAACCAATGGTCAAAACCCGGACCATTGAACTGATTCAGTATGATAAGCTTCCTGCTGGCCAAAACGCTACTGTGGCCGTCATGAGTTATTCGGGTTACGATATCGAAGATGCTCTTGTAATCAACAAGTCTTCTCTTGATAGAGGTTTTGGGCGCTGTCAAGTGTTGAAGAAAAACACAACAGTTTTGAAACGTTATGCTAGAACTGCTGACCGCCTTGAAGGTATTAAATACGATCAGTTCAATTTAAAGGGAGATGAAAGAACCCCGATCCCACAGCATTCTGAACTTGGTCCCGACGGACTTGCTGAAGTGGGTGTCATGGTTGAAACAGGTAAAGTATATGTCAATAAGTCGATTCCGCTTGATCTTGGCGAAGACGCAGATACAGTTGTAAATGGCAATAGTGCTTCGCAAGACGAGTACCGAGAAGCTCCTGTTACCTATAAGGGTCCTGAAGGAAGTTATATCGATCAAGTCATGCTTTCTTGTTCAGAATCCGAGGAGCCTGTTATCAAAGTTCTTTTGAGACAAACGCGTCGGCCAGAGTTGGGAGACAAGTTTTCGTCTCGACACGGTCAAAAGGGTGTTTGTGGTATTATTGTGCAGCAAGAAGATATGCCGTTTAGTGATCAAGGAGTGTGTCCAGATATTATTATGAACCCACATGGTTTCCCTTCTCGAATGACTGTCGGTAAGATGATTGAACTTGTGTCCGGTAAGGCCGGTGTCTTGGACGGTTCTTTACAGTATGGTACTTGTTTTGGTGGGTCTAAACTGGAGGACATGTCTAAAATTCTGGTTGACAATGGATTTAACTACTCTGGCAAGGATATGCTGTATTCGGGCATTACTGGCGAGTGTCTTCAAGCGTACATTTTTTTCGGTCCTATCTACTATCAAAAACTAAAGCACATGGTCATGGATAAGATGCATGCACGTGCCCGAGGCCCCCGTGCGGTTCTAACGCGGCAGCCTACTGAAGGTCGATCTCGCGATGGTGGCTTACGATTAGGTGAAATGGAGCGAGACTGTGTCATTGCGTACGGTGCATCACGTTTGCTTTTGGAGCGATTAATGATTTCTTCGGATGCGTTTGAAATTGATGTTTGTCAAAAATGTGGGCTCATGGGTCATAACGGTTGGTGTACAGGGTGCCAAACTACAGATAGCGTAGTTACAATGACGATTCCCTATGCTGCCAAGTTGTTGTTCCAGGAGTTGATGTCTATGAATATTGCTCCGAGATTGAAATTGGAAGACGTTTTCAAGTAGAAATAACGATTAATTTGGAAATTTCTCTCAAAGATGGAGACTACTTAAAAAACCAAAAAAAACCAAAAAAAACCAAAAAAAACAATAATAATAATAATAAAAAAACAACAACAACAACAACAAGTACTTTTGTATATGAATAAAAAGTTGCTCGAATAATTTCTTCCTATAGTTAATTGTTTACTTGTAAATGAGATTCGAATTCCAGAGTGGGCCCACAAAAACTTGGAAAAGGTCACTTTATTTAAAAACATGTTGAAATTTCCTTTCCTTCAAATTTCAAAGATTCCAATCAATTTTTTTTTTTTTTTTAGAAAGGACGATTAACCTTGACAATTGGCAAAAAAAAAACAACGTGAAATCTACTACTAAAGTTGAGAAAGTATTATTTTAAACCAGCAAAAAATACAAGAACGGCAGGCGGTCAATAGTATGCTTCAACAATCTACACGACGTCTTTTGACTAGCAGAAAGGCATGCTCTCGATCTAGTAACAGCAGCGTTATTTTCCCTCGTGGCAACAGTTTAATTTCATCAGCTCGAATTTATACACAATCCCGTACTGGAATGAATGGTCAAATGAGACTTGAAGTAGGAATTACACAAAGGTACATGTCTTTGCATGGGAACCAAGATTCAATTTTAAAGACTCTTTTTGAAAAGTATGGTTGAAATTTTCATGGACATGGCAGCGAGAAAATTCATCAAGAAGGTAATAATTTTTTTTTTTTTTGATTCTGAAGGGTCGATGATTTATCTCCAAAGTTTGTTCAAAGTAAGTGAAACAAACATTGTTTTTTTATTATTATTATTATTATTATTTTTATTTTATTTCATCATCTTTTGACTGACCGAGTTTTCAAACATGTTTATTTTCATTTTTATTCATTTTTATTAATTTTTTTTTTTTATTGTGGTTAAGGATTGAAAGATGCTGTTGCAATTCCATCTGTGTCGTCTGAAATTGACCGTCGCCATGAATTATTAAGAGTATGTCATTCTTTTATATATTCTGATTTTTTTGCACGCTCTCTCGAGAAAGTCGGAAAAAAACAACAACAGCTACAATAACAACAACGTCTAATGGGGTTTGTAGATGGCAGAATGGATTCAAGTGGAGGCAAAGAAACTTTCAATTACATTAAATGCTCATGATATTGGGATTCAACAAGACGTTCCTGGGTCTGTACAATTGCCTCCTATTCTAGTTGGCAAGTACAGTAGTTCAGCAAATAACAGCAGCAGCAATAGCTCTCTTCAAAACAAGAATAAAAAGAAAACTATTCTTGTATACGGCCATTATGATGTTCAACCTGCTAATAAGGAGGACGGATGGGAAAATGACGATCCTTTTACAATTTTGGAAAAGGACGATGGCCGTATGATTGCAAGAGGTATTACGGATGATAAAGGACCAGTAATGGGTTGGTTCAATGCCATTGAAGCTTACCAGGCGTAAGTACTTTTTTTATTTATTTATTTTTTATTTTTTTTTTTGGTTCTTATTATTTTTCATTTTTTATTTTTTGTTCATTTTTGCTTTCTAACGCAGTTTTAAGTGCTGGTATTGAATTACCCGTTGATGTGATTTTTTGTCTTGAAGGAATGGAAGAGTATGGCAGTGAAGGATTGGAAGAATTTATCAAACAGGAAAAGCAAGGTCTTTTCAAAGACGCAGATGCAGTTTGCATTTCCGACAATTATTGGTTAGGAACGACCAAGCCTGTTTTAACATACGGGCTTCGTGGTTGCAGCTACTATGCTATTACTGTGGAAGGACCCGCAACAGATTTGCATTCCGGTGTGTTTGGCGGTACAGTCTGTGAGCCCATGACTGATTTGGTTCATGTCTTGGGTACTCTCGTGGCACCAGCAAGCAAGCAATATAAAATACTAATCCCAGGCGTCAATGAAATGGTGGCCCCTGTAACAGAACAAGAGGAAAAGATCTACGATGGGATCGAGTTTCAAATGAGTGATTTGGAAAACGCAGTTGGCGGGAGTAAAGTAAACCTTCACGAAACAAAGAAAGATACCCTAATGGCGCGGTGGCGTATGCCTGCACTGTCATTCCACGGCTTTGAAGGTGCTTTTTCGGCTCCAGGAGCAAAAACTGTGATTCCAGCAAAAGTGACTGCAAAATTCTCGATTCGTACAGTCCCCAACATTGATATTCATGCAAACAGTGAAACTGATGGAGCATTGTCTCCGCTGGACAAAGCTGTGTATACACATGTTGAATCTGAATTTTCCAAGTTGAGCTCCAAAAACTCGCTTTCAATAAAACTCCTTCATGCTGGTAACTGGTGGGTTTCCGATCCCGACAACTGGAACTTTCAAGCAGCAAAGCTCGCGACTAAAGCAGTTTGGAATGTAGACCCAGACTTGACAAGAGAGGGTGGATCTATTCCCGTAACCCTGACATTTGAGAAAGAGCTTGGCAAACCTGTGCTTTTGTTGCCAATGGGGCGCGGTGATGATGGTGCCCACTCCACTCAAGAAAAGCTTGATCTCTCAAATTATTTGCAAGGTACGAAAACTCTGGCGTCTTATCTATATTATGCATCCAAAGTTTGAACGTACACAAAACTTAACAAAAACAACATTTCATATAGCGGAAACTTTTTCTCCTAATAAAATATGGTAATATGTCAAACCTCACAACTATATTTGTAAAAGAAAATAAATAATAAAAATATGACCCCAATAAAACAGATTATTCGTCAATTCCTTCTGGGTATATCAGTTTGCAGTCAATATTCAGTGAGTTGAGCATGTACTTTAAAGTAAACTCGCACGGAAGATCGTTCCCAGACTCCTCATCCTTCTTCCCAACTTCATCTTCATACTCGTCTTTCAGCGTGTCGTATCTCTCCTTCTCCTCAGCAGTCAACGAATTGTAGTCAATTTGATTATCGCCATACCTTGAGCTACTTTGGAATTCCTCATTTTCTTTTTGACGTCGAACAAACTCAGATATTCCACCCATTTGCTCTATTCGTTCGCTGGCCTGCTCAAATAATTCACCAGCGGCTTTTTGAGCCGCATCGCGCCATGATGCTGTCAATTTTTCAAGCTCCTCGTCCTCCTTTAACTTATCTTGGTACTTCTTCGCCTGTTTTGCAACATCTATAAGTCGACGCCACTTAAGAACTTCACGATCGAGTTCGATTTCTTTCTTAGACAGTTCTTGAGCGCGAGGATCGCGTATTTTTGATGCAAGAGGTGAAGTAACGCGGCGGTATCCATGTGGCATCGATCCTCCCGCTCGCATTGACGGAGTTTCAATCTTGGAAGAGTTTCCTGACGACGAATCTGAAGATATTGATATTGAAGAACTAGAAAGTTCCAGCAAGTTTGAAGTTTCATTGGGAGTTGACAAGCATGAAGATAAGGCTACAGATCCTGGAGGTGACGGCGGTGAAAGTACTGGAATCGGGCGATCTTGTAAAGATGGGGTCCTTTTAGAAATTGAATGTATGGGCGACGAGAAAGAGCGCAGTTTTGAAGGGGTAATAATTGGTTTCAAATCGCCATCAGAGTTGTCGCTGTTGGGATTTAAAGGCGCAGGTGAAAAAGGTTCCAGTCGCCTACGCTTTGAAATTCTCAATGAACCTGCTTGAATCGGAGGTAATGGAGTCATCATTCCTGGTGTCTTCATTGGCGATCTAACAGGCGGTGAAGTTGGTTGCTCTAAATTTTGACTCTCAAAAGAAGTTGAGTCGTTAGCAGGTGCTGTAGGCGTTTCGTTTACCAATTCTGCTTGATTTAAGTCCTTGGACGAAGGAGAAATTGAAGACATTATTGAGAACGTGCTTTTATAAATATTTAAACTAATTGACGGTCGTACATAAATCGTAAAGTATCGTGAGTTCAGAACATGAAGTCGCTGCACCCTGTGCTATTTTTTTTTAGGACAAAGGTAATTGAGGACTACCTTCGAATTCCCACAGTAACTCAATTTACCACAGTAACTGGTTCTTGCGCGTAACTCTAGAATACTAAAAAGGTATCAAAGTATGAAAAGCTAACAACTGGTGATATACTGGAACAAGGCGGTGCGAGAAGTTGAAAAAGGCTGCGTTTCGTGGTACAAAAATGATAACGGGGCAAGGGTAAGTACTAGGAAATACGCATATGAATAAATGAGACTGGGACCAACCGAAAATTTCACAAAAATTTTAAAAATAACAGGGAAAGATCAGATCAACTTTTTTGTACAATTCCAGAACAACGCCAACGCAGTTGAAATCCAACAAATAACCAAGCTGACGGCGATCAGTTACTCTAGATTTCAATCCTCTAGTATATACTGTAATTCATTATGGGCAAGGCATCAAAGTCTACGAAAAAGTTTCAAAAGAACCACTTGAAGCGCACAGTGGATCAACGAAAGGCCGAACAGAAATACAAACAGAGATTCTTGAAAGCGAAAAAGAAAGATGGAAAGAATACAGAAGAGCCTTCTGATTCTCAAAATATTCATAACGAAAATGATGTCTTCGAGGATGGCTCTGCCGAGACTTTTTTTAACACGATGATCGACCCCGTCCCAAAAAATAACGACAAAAGAGCCAAATCAATTTCAAAACTTTCCCTAGACGCAGAAAATTCAATCGAGAACCTTGCCGAACATGACCCTGAGTTTTACAACTATTTGAATGAAAACGTTGAAGTTCTTGGTTTTAACAACAGCAAAAACGGAAAAGCTGCAGACGAGTACGGTGGGAATGATGGCGAAGACTCGTTAAAAAATAAGAGTGATTATGAAGGCATTGATATTGGTGAGATCACGCTTAAAAATATTAGCGCTTGGAAAACGTCTTTGGAGACAAAACATTCTGCGAAAACCATTAAAAAGGTCTTATCTGCATTCAAGCTGCTAGTCAATCCAACGGCTAACAGCGAGAAGAAAGTTTACAATGCTTTAATTCTCGTAACGCTTAACAATATTCCAGAGTCAATCCACCGCAGCATTACTTTGACTTCATCCAATGGGATCAAATCTGTCGACACAGAGAACAAGCAATTCAAAATGCTTTCACAACACTTGAAATTGCACGCATCTTCACTTGCTACTTTCTTGATCACTGTCCAGGAAAAACACACCGCTAATCTTGCATTTAAAAGCATTCATACTCTTCTACCTTATTTTCTATCCTTTCGAAAACAACTGAAGCAGCTAGTCGAAGCCGTTACTAATGTTTGGAGTAACACCGATCACGAGGATGTTCGTGCAGCTGCTTTTGAATTTTTTAAAAGTCAAGGCAAGGGGCACTCTAAATCCCTAATAGAGTTAATCCTCAAATCGACCTACAACGAACTCTTGAAAAACTGCCGACTATCTAATTCACATACCATCCCTCTCTTGAATTTACAAAAGAGTTCCGCAGCTGCTCTCTATGGCATCGATCCTGCAGTGTCATATGAGCTCGGCTTCCAGTTTATTCGACAGCTTGCTGTTCATCTTCGCTCCAGTATCGTGAATAAAACTCCGGACTCGTACAGAACTATTTACAATTGGCAGTATGTTCATTCACTTGACTTTTGGTCTCAAACTTTGGCTATTAATTGCGAAATCTCCAAAGAGGCTTTATCGGGCAAGAAATCTCCACTTAGAGAGTTAATATACCATTTAGTTCAAGTGACGCTTGGAACTATCCGACTAATTCCCACTCCTCAATATTTTCCTTTGCGCTTTTATTTACTCCGGTCGTTGATTCGCCTTTCACACTCTACTGGTGTATATATCCCTCTTCTTCCGTTGATTACTGAGATTCTAAGTTCAAGTGTTGTAACCAAGAACCCCAAGCCCAGTGATATCAAGGCATTAGATTTCGAATACACTATTCGAGCTCCAAAGGCATATTTGAACACGAAGACCTACCAAGATACTGTTTGTGACGAATTCACTGATGTAGTTGGTGAATTCTTTGCTCAACATAGCAAAAGCATAGCGTTTCCCGAACTTGCTGTTCCTGCTACTATTGTTTTTAAACGATTTATTCAGCGAAGTAAGAACGGCAAATTCAATAACCAGCTCTTACGCTTGGTTGAAAAGCTGGAGGAGAACACAAAGTTTATTCAGCAAAAACGCAATAACGTCAACTTTAGTTCTGTGAATAAAACTGAAGTTGCCGTGTTTTTAAAAGACCTTCCTTGGGAAAGGACTCCGTTTGGCTCTTATGTTGCAGCTCAGCGCCAAGTTAATGCTGAGAAGAAAAGACTCTTGAGGGAGATTTTGGAAGCAGAGGAACCTGAAGATGTTGAAATGGAAGACTCGGAAAACGATGTCTCAGACTCTCAGAAGGAAAATGAAAGCTGAACGATTTGCAGAATTCACTAGAATAAAAATTACAGACGCTAAAATCTATCATGTTTATTATGTACAATATTTACAATTTCATTCTATATGCTTAATAGCTCTTTTCTGAGTCTTCACTTTGCTTGGCTTTTCCCATGGCACTTTTAAAGTCTTTCAAGAAGGGTAGTATCGGGACTTTTCGCACCACAGATACGCCAGGCAGAGCATAGACAGAAACGCTTACACCTTCCTCAGGAATTGGACCATTTCCTCTTATTTGGACATGGCCAAAACCAAGGACGGAAAGATCTGTGCCGCCTCGAGTAACTTTTAAGTCCATAACTTTCCGTGGCTTAAGTTCTGCCTCTTCGCCGTACTCATAAGGCTTAGAGAAGAACCATGAGGAGTGGAATTCCTTTTGCTCCGCAGCAGTTGTAACTGCTTTGATGTAGTCCCTGAAAAGTTTAACAACGCTATCATGGAGACCACAAGGGGACCAGATTATGAGATGCACCTTAGAAGAGCAATCATTCAGTCTAAGGAAAACAAGCCCACCAAGGGATAATGATTGCCCTGGCCTCTTTATAACAGTGCGTGTAGTTGTAATTAAACCTGATTGTTTCAAAAAAGGTTTCCCTCTAACAAGATCTTTAATCATATTGTGTTTGACTAAGGAGTAAATCATATCTTGCTCTTGTCCAATTGGAGGCATATCCGTGATCCGCTTCCCCTTCAAAACATAGTTGATTTCGCCTCGGGTCATGCCTGGTATTTCATTTGATCCCATTGATCGCTGTTTGAGTTGCGCTACTACTATAGAACTGTTATTGTCCTTTCGAGATAATCCTTGAGCAAGTCTAGTCTTTCCTGTATTGGCGCATCCAATAAGATATCCGTTTGATGGGAGTTTATGAAATAAACTGTCCATATTCCAGTTTCGTTTGGCACTTACCACATGAATGTCATCAGGGTCTGCGTCAAATAATCGAGCTAGTTCCTCCTGAACATATGGAACTAGTCGTTCAGAGGCTTTGTGTTTGTCCGGAATTATTAAATCTGACTTAGTTACTACCCACATGATTTTTCTGCCTGCTGCAATTTGCTTTATATTGGGCAAAGCTGAAGCAGGGAAATCCATACCAGAAATCACATGGACGATAGTTGCGTCCTTTGGAATCTTGGCTAGAAGTTCATGTTCTGCGGGCCGATCACCTATATTGTGCACGTATTTTCCTCCCTTGACTTCTCGACAGGATGTGCATAGTCCTCTATTAACCATTTCCCTTCGGTCGTCGGCTTTTATCTTCGTTATAATCTTGTCACTATTGTCAACCGTCATGCGGAGTCGTTCATGAATACTCGATGCAGTGAAAATGTTTTCCTTCTCGTTTTCATTTCCCTGAAGCTCCCTTTCCGATGTGTCTACGTCAAACGTTCTTTCGTGCAGCAAAACCTTTTGTGACTGCTCATCTAAGTTTGCCATAAGCTTATTGTACTTTTCTAGTGATAATGTCTGAATACCTCCACCACGTGTAGGTAGCGATAGTTCTTTATAAAACCCCCTAATGGAAGGATCCTCTTTTTGAAAAAGAGTTCCGCAGCCTTGACATTTAGGAGACAAATCTGTGACCCGCTCTTCCATGATTCTCTTGGCTTTAACATTGATCCACGATGTTCGCGCAAAAGAAAAAGGCCGTCTAGCATTTGAAGCCTCCTCCATTAAAGTAAAACACCTGCGAGAAAGGGAGTATTTCGCAAAGGGAAGCGTCCTTGTACATGCGACTTTTAAAAATCCTTTTCTCATCCTTCAATCTAAAATTTTGGTTTAGAAAATAAAAATTGAAATAACTTGGGAGTTTATCCATTTGCAATGTCCGCCACCTCTGGATTCTATTTTCCAAATCGACCTTAAAAAACTCGTAATGTCAACAAATGGGCTAAGTCAAATGAGTTTACGGTGCCAGAGATGCAGACTCTCTTTGTATCCACATGAATCGTTAATGGATCTTAATTCTGCCCAATTGAATTTGATAGCTAACACTGCATCCTCTGACAGCGCTGTGACTCAGGCAGAAGGGGTTGTTGCAAAGACGAAAACCAGCTGGTCAAACCACCATGAAGCGGTAGCTCCACAGGTACCTTGGGGGCTTTCTAACTTACCAGAAGCCCAGCAGTCTTTGCTTTTAGGTAGAGATGGGCCTATGGGTTCATTTGTAGTGCTCTCAAATTCTATGGTCACATCAACGAGAAATTCCGCTAGACTTAACTCAGATAGAGGTGAAACGAAAGCTAGTGCTAGTTCAAGTAGGGCAGAAAGTCCTAAGAGTGGTCAAGATATGAGCTCAGATATTTATGCCAGGTCTAGTACGCTTGAGTCCTTGTTTGAAATCATTTCTTTACAAACAGAAATTGACTTTCCAGTATGCGCTGAATGCGCTGAGTTACTTATCGACGGATTCAAACAGAAGTTTGAAGAGGCCTGCAAAGAAAGGGATTCATACATTGATTTTTTGAATAATTTGAAAGCCGAAAGCGATCCATCTCAAAAGGAAGTGGATCAACTGATGATGGAAATTCGAGAATTGGAATTGTCGACTGATGAAAGCTTAGTCCGCTTAAAGGAAGCCGAAGCTGAAAAACGCAAAATTGAGCAAGAATTATCTGATTTGCAAAAGGAAATTGAAGTCTTGGATGAGGAAGAGGAGCAGTTTTATAAAAATCGAAACGCATTTGAACTCGAAATTTCCGAACTCGTCAACGAAAGAGATCGTGTGGAATCAATATTTGAAAACGAGTCAAACCAGCTTCAGAAGTTGCAAAAAGTAAATGTTTATAACGACGTCTTTTGCATAGGTTATGACGGCCATTTCGGTACTATCAATGGACTAAGACTTGGGCGACTGAAGGACAAAAAGGTGAGGCTTTTATATAGGGAGTCGTGTGAAGCACACTAACAATCCTAGGTTGAATGGTCCGAAATAAATGCAGCTTGGGGCCAATCGCTCTTATTACTTGCTACGCTTATCAACAAGTTGAACTTTAAGCTGGTTGGATATAAACTCCGACCCCTTGGATCAATGTCCAGGATAGATAAACTTGAACCAGATTCCAAAACAGGCCAGTATGTAAAGGTGAGCTCTCTAGAACTATACTCTTCCGGAGATTACTCAATCGAGCGGTTGCTCAATCACAAAAGGCTCGACTCTGCTATGCTCGCCTTCTTAGCAGTTCTGAAGCAAGTCGGTGACTTTGTTGAACAGAATGATCCAACTCTCAAGCTCCCTCATTCAATTGTAAACGATAAAATCGGCGGGCATAGCATACGACTCTCAATGAGTACATCCAACGAAAATTGGACAACCGCCTGCAAATATGTTCTTACAAAGTGAGTTATATATCTAATTTTTTTTCATTTTTTTTTTTCATAGCTAATAATTTCTAGCGCCAAATGGATATTGGCTTTTGTTAGTACACGAGGTTGATAATTTCTTTTTGACTTTGTCGCTTGTCCATTCTGTATTTTCCATATTTTTTTGTTCTAATTCTTCCTCCCACCTGTGTAGTTGACCAAATTTACTCCAGTATTTCAGCATAAAATTTCCTTATGTTTGTATATAAGAGAGGTAACTATGTCTTCCTAATGGTATATTAAAAATTACTTACAGCTCCTGCTAGATGGTAGGAAAGAAAGGGTTCAGTTTGATAAGGTGAGCATAGAACTCCAGCACCTAGCATTTTCAACTAATCGCTATTTCAGATAACGGCACGGATATTTAGACTTTGCTACGGTCTTGACCAAAACTATGTCGATCCAGCTCTTATCACACAGCGTGTCATTTCTGGGGTGTATCATGGGGTATCTACGATTGACTTGGACAATCTAGCTGCCGAAACGGCGGCTTCTTTGACTACGATACACCCCGACTACGCGGTACTTGCCGCACGCATTGTTGTTTCAAACCTTCACAAACAGACGGAAAGGGACTTTTCAAAGGTTATCAAGGATTTGTATCTTGAATCAGAAAAGACAAACACTGCAATAATCTCTCAACGCGTTTATGATATTGTAATGAAGCACCAAAGTGAGCTCGACTCGGCTATTGATTATCGGCGAGACTTCGATTATACATATTTTGGTTTTAAAACCTTAGAGCGATCCTATCTTTTACGAGTTAATAACAAAGTTGTGGAGCGACCTCAGCATCTTCTCATGAGAACTGCTGTTGGTATTCATGGGAATAATATGCCAAAGGTTCTTGAAACTTACAAGCTCATGTCTCGACGATATTTCACGCATGCTTCACCAACTCTGTTTAATGCTGGGACTACCCGGCCTCAAATGTCCTCATGTTTCTTAGTAGCAATGAAGGATGATTCAATGCATGGGATTTATGATACTCTGAAATCGTGCGCGTTAATATCAAAATACGCCGGTGGTATCGGTCTTCATGCCCATAATATTAGGTCGAGCGGTACCCGTATCGCAGGAACAAATGGGACTTCGAGCGGACTTATTCCAATGCTTAAAGTATTCAATGCTACGGCTAGGTATGCGGACCAAGGTGGGAACAAGAGACCGGGAGCATTTGCCATATATTTGGAGCCTTGGCATGGCGACATTTTTGATTTTTTGAATGTGCGTAAAAATCACGGGAACGAAGAAATGAGAGCGCGAGATCTTTTTTCCGCTCTTTGGATTCCAGACTTGTTTATGGAAAAGGTTGAGAGTAACAAATATTGGTGTCTGTTTAGCCCAAGTGATGTTCCAGGATTAGTAGATGCATATGGACAGGATTTCGAAAAGCTGTACAATAAGTACGAGGAAGAGAAGCTGTACACGAAAAAGGTTCGAGCGCAAGAGTTGTGGTACGCCATTCTTGATGCTCAAATAGAAACTGGCGGACCTTTCATGTTGTACAAAGATGCGTGTAACAAGAAATCTAACCAAAAAAATATTGGCACGATTCGTTCCTCCAATCTATGCACCGAGATTATTCAATATTCGTCGCCTGAGGAAGTGGCTGTTTGCAATCTTGCTTCCCTAGCTCTGCCTAACTTTATAGATCAAAACGAGGACAATATTTGGTTTGATTTGGACGCGTTACACAAGGTGACCAAAGTAGTTATCAGAAACCTGGATGCTATTATAGACAATAACTGGTATCCTATTCCTGAAGCTGAGAGGAGCAACAAAAGACACCGGCCGGTTGCGGTGGGCGTTCAAGGGTTTGCAGACATGCTCCTTGCAATGAGAATTCCGTTTGAATCCAGGGAAGCTAAAAAACTGAATGTACAGGTCTTTGAAACCATTTATCATGCGGCAATTGAGGCGTCTGCAGAACTTGCAAAGGAACATGGCTCATACGAGTCATTTCATGGATCGCCAATATCAAAGGGATTGCTGCAATTTGACTTATGGAACCACAAGCCTACTGAATTGTGGGACTGGGAGGAATTGAAGGATAAGGTGACCAAATATGGCGTACGGAACTCTTTAGTTACAGCATTGATGCCAACTGCTTCGACATCTCAAATCTTAGGCTTCAATGAATGCTTTGAGCCATACACATCAAACATTTACAGCCGAAGAGTTCTTGCAGGAGAATTTCAAATTGTTAACCCATGGCTATTGAAAGACTTGACTCAATTAGGACTCTGGAATAATGAAATGAAGGACATGATTTTGCTTGGAATGGGCTCAATTCAAAATATTGACTCGATTCCTGAAGAACTTAAACTACTTTACAAAACGGTGTGGGAAATTCCTCAACGAGCTGTTATTGACCTCTCAGCAGACCGAGCACCATTCATAGATCAATCTCAGAGCCTCAATATTCACATAAAGGATCCTACACATTCAAGATTGACAAGCATGCACTTCTATGGCTGGAAAAAAGGGCTGAAAACAGGAATGTATTACTTACGCACTCAAGCAGCAGCCGCCCCGATTCAGTTCACAATTAATCAGGAGCGTCTAAAAACTGGGGCCCATAAATCACACAATATACCTGCTTCCGCTACAAAGCAATCGTCTATTGGATATCTTCCCAAACTTGTTTACAAAGAGTATATTCAGAATTCCAACAAAATTGAACCATCCCGTCTAATTTCGCAAGACCCAACTACTGGGTGTCTGGAGGTACTGAGGAAGGAAAAGAGTTTACATAGCACATATGATTCGGATTTGTCCCCTTCTCCGCACGCACCGGGTTTTCCTACACATGAAGTGGGGCACACTCGTAAGCCAGAAGTTCACAATGACAGCAATAGACATAGGAGGAAACGACCCTCTATAAACGAGAGTCCAAAACTTCATGAATATAGTGATACAGGCACAGCAGAAGTTACAAAAAAGCGGAGGTCGCTAGCGCCTAATGAAAAGATTGAGGATAATGGTTGCCACTCTCAACAAACGTCTGAATCACATTGCGACATGTGCTCAGGTTAAGCCATTACTCTCAATTACATATGACAAATAGAATTGTTATGGGATATAGAAGAGAAAAGGTTTTGAACAAATAGATCAAATTTTCAGTAATCTTCCCCGCGAGAAACAACTTCCTTGCAGGTAGGTCTGAGCAAAATAGTGTGCTCGTATTGAGCTGTATAACAACCTGGTATGTCAACAAGAGGAGGGTAGGCCTGAACAACGTCAGCTCTGACCAAAGAATTGAGGGCAAGCAAATATTTCTCCTCACCAATATGGTCCAATTGACGGCGACTGAAAGGGAGAGTTCCAAAAGTTTTATCAATAGTCGCAAGTAAGGTTTTGGCGCTATTGACACGGAGAGAAACATGTCTCACATCCTTGCGGCGGGCATAATGAGAACACTCACCATCGTTATGTACCACACCCTTTCCTGTTGAACCAAAAGTTTCAATGGCAAAGGTTTCACCTTCCTCCATTTTTGTCTGATCTGGGGTCTTAACGATTGGGACCGACTTGCCACCGTGAATTTTGTAGGGCTGAATATTGTGACCGCTAAGGTTTCGGATGGGCTTGATAGGATAAGTTTTACCGTCAAGAGTAAGCTCGTAAGACTCCATGGTTTCCTGAATAGCAGCACCAATATCACCCACGCGAACATCAATACCAGCTTCTCTAATACCTGTTTCGGTGGCCTCTCTCACAGCTTCAAGTAAAGTATCGTACTTGGGGTCGAAAGATAATGTGAAAGCAGAATCAATGATATGGCCATTAACATGAACCCCAATGTCAACCTTGAGCACGTCATCGTGCCCAAGCACGGTCTTATCGCCTTTATTTGGTGTATAATGGGCAGCACAATGATTTAGCGATAAGCCAGTTGGAAATCCGACACCAGACTCCAATGGATTCTGAGATTCAGTCAATGCTCTTGTAGTGTTTTCAATGTTCACACCAATATCCCACATTAACATTCCTGGTTTGATCATATTTCGCGCGTACTTGCGAACAGTCCGATGAGCCTCTGCCGCTTTTCTTAAATCATTGTACGCTTCAAAGCTTGCTCGCTCCAAATAACGCTTCTCCTCATCTGTGGTTCGTTTCAAATTTTCTTCTCCAAAGGTATAGTCGCAGATTTGTCCCTCGGGATATATTTTATTCGGAAAGAGGCGAGCAATACCGATGCTAGGAGGGTCTGTTTGCTCGCTGGGGCCTTTTGCCTTCTTCTTTTTTTTCTTGTTCTTCTTCTTTTTCTTTTTAGCTTCACTATCACCAGCTGCAACAGCGCCATCTACAGTGACATTCTCATCTTCACTGTCTCCGTCGTCCTCTACTGGAGCGTCGCTGTTAGTTCTAGGTAGAAGTTGCGCCACTGTTTGCGTTAGGATATATGAAAAAACTAAAAAACTAAAACTAAAGTACTGATTGGATTCTTAAAACATACAAGATGAATTAGCCAGCTTCTGCTGAACCTCGTAAATGCCATCAGTTGAAGCTACCATTGTGAAATACTGCAACAATAAGACTTCTTTTCAATTTGCAGTCGATTGGAATCAGTGACAAGCAATTGAGTTGCGACTTGAGAAAAGAGGGAAAAAAATTTCACGTGATTAGTCGTGTGAAACGTGAGCTCGGAATTCATAATATTCTGAATTTCAAACTCGAAACCTACCGAGACAATAGCAGCATTGTGTTACTTTCAAATATTCGAAGTGAAAAAGTTTAGCTCGAGGGCTTCTAAGGTAAGAAATTTTGAAAATAATAGCTTTTGTAAGTCACATTGACTAACCATCAGAGAAAAAAATATTTTTTAACTAGTTATCATTGCTCAAACTACACAACAAACATATTTTTTTATTTACTTTGTAACTTATAGACTATATTTGCTATATATTAATAATTCTTTCTCAAATAATTTGCCTCTTGTATTATTATGTTTAGCTTATATATTTACTTCCAACGTCATTAATGACTTACTAATAACTAGCAATATCCTCCGCTATTTCTTCTTCAGTATTAAATTCATCACTTTCATTCATCGATTCAGAGTAAACTGGCTCTTCAATATTCAAATAGTGATTAATGGCTCTGTATCTAGCTAGGCAAACTGAAAATTCTCTAACAACCATGTCTGTTTGATATTTCATTTTAGTTCGCAAAGCATTAAATGACTTTTCAGAGTCGGTGTAATACTTTCTCAAATTTAATATATATCATAATAGTCTTTTATGTTTAATATATAGCAGATATATTCTGTGATTCTTAACAGCGACTCAATCTTTGATAAAGAGTTATTATCCCTCTCCTTATCAAAACTTAAACTATTTTACATGCTCATTTTTTTTATTCATTACTTATTTTTCTAGACTTTTCCGCCTTTTCGGTAATGTCTAACTCCCTCTGTGACTTACAGACTATACTTGGTATAACATAAATTTTAGAAACTATTTTTTGTCAACATCTAAAGATACTATTATATACCTGAAAGACTGTGCATGAGTTTTGTCAATAATTGTATAAACACAAATCAAATTGAAATTACTCTTTGAATGAATCTGGCGCAATACAAATTACCACTTTTGCACACAATTTTGTAATGATGTTTATAAACTTCAAGATTCTAGGGTTGCAGTACATGGACAATGCGGTTTGAGATTAATAAAATGTAAACGAAAATGGCTGGATAAATATAGTGAGATACAAAACGGTGAAGTCCTCAAAGCGATTCATGTAACAGTCCGGCACGTTATGTGAGAGCTATAATTTGAGACATTTCACTCAAAAGCAGTTTAATCAACTTGGAACGAGAACCCTTGGTTTCCAGCATTTAATGTAGTAATGAGATCAGGCTTACAGCCTTGGAAACCCCCTCCGTCAATGTCATACTGGAGATGTTTTGCCTCGCTGTGGTAATACTTTTTGTTTAGTTTCTCATGAGAGCTCTACTGTGTCAAATCAGGTGTTTTCATTCAATTAGCTTTTAGCTAAAACAAGTATTAGATCGCTTTGCAATTTAAAGCAGTATCTCTATGAAGACTAGTTTAAACTTCATATACAGTAAATATAATCTGTAACGGATTGGAGGTAGAAAAAACAAGTGACTGTCATTTCGTAAATACTGTTAATTCATTAAACACCCTAACCACGATTATAATCCCGGTCAGTTCACGAAATGAATCCTCGAGAATTTTTCTAAAATCATTTTCAGGAAACTCTAAATTTTTCCATCTGCTGTCTTTTCTAATTGCACAGCGTTGTTCATGAGAATCTATAGATCATGAGTGGTAAGTTGGGTATTGTCTATTTCTAATGGAGTTGTTGCATTAAATCTTGGATCACAGTCAGTCTTTATGTTTGATGGCCGCGCTTCTACTACAGGTGATTACTTTGGGATTCACGGTAACACATGTAGAAAATTTGGAAAACCAGAAACTCTTAAGCGTAAAGATACTTTACGATAGCGCTTGAACTACAACCAAACTTTTTGACTGACAGTTTGCAATTGCTCGTGATGTTGGCGGAAATCAATTCAGCAAACCAGAGGTTTAATTACCCTTGTACAAATTGACGGGGTGGCTACCCTCTTCCTTTTTTGTGTTTGACGTGCAACAAAATTTCAGCTCGATTCAATTTCCTTCTCCAGACGGGAAATCACGTGATTTGATTTTTTAAAAGTCTTTTGCGAATACCTGTGCAAGCGACAAAGGCTTAGAAGTCCTTCTGGGTTTGCAGTAACTTGTAATACCACTTGTTTGACTTATTTCAATTGTTTTTGTTTTAGCGTGGATGGTTGTGATGCGTGCGGAATTTTTCGGACACTAGTAGCTGCAAGCTTGTGAACTTGACGCCTCAGCGTTGATCCGCGCAACACTGTATCGGCCAGTCAAAATCGCAAAATTCTCATCATTATTTAATCCAGTACTGTTTATCCAGATCATTCAGATGTACCCATTTTTGGAGAAACAAGAGATTCCTAGTCAAGATGGAACAGCTGAAAAAAACAAGAAGTCTAATTTCGCGTTATATTGATTTAGGGTTCTTGGGATTTAGTTTGTGCAGTTTACCGTTCAGTTTTGACTTTACCGTTGTGCCATAGGCTGGATTGAACCAATTGTTGAGAAATTTGAAGCGTTAAAAGAGCAAATACCAAAAAAATGGTAATGACCAATCAAAAAGAAAGTAAAGAGAAAGAATTTACCAAAGAATGACGGTTGTTGAAATTTTTCACGTTTGATTGGCATTTACGAGAGCCTTTCATCTCTTAGGGGCCATAATTTTCTTATTGGCAGTATGAGCACAAGTGTTAAATTGCCCAAGCTATTTCTGTCAGTACAAGACGTTTGGGAAAGAGATCAGATATGTGCCGTGTAGGTTTCAATACCGGTGATGAAAGTTTGCAATAATGAGTTTTAAACGAATGTCAAAGGACGATGTTTTACTGCCAAAAGACCTAAAAAACAAGTATGGCCGGGAGCTATTGAGATTTTGAAGCACTTTACAGGCAATGCAACTTTAAAGGATTTGCTGCACGCAAATTGGGGAGACCACCAGGCAAAAACATTGGAGTTTCTATGGTTTTCAGGACTGCTGGTTTCTAAAAATGAAACAATTTCAGAGCAAAACTTGATTCTGGCATTGATAACAACACGACCTGTTGTTTAGGAAGATTGACATTAAAAAGCCATGCTGGTTTACTGACGACGAAGGGACATGGCATCATGGTTTGTTTACAAAACTGCGGAAACACAATCACAGCGCAGTACTAAGGGCCTTGTTTAAAACCTCCGAGAGGCCGGACTGACCTGAATGCTGCCTCTCTGTGACAAGTCAAAGTGTCATCATGAGTGATCAAGAGTAGTTGCAAAAATGCTTCCTTTCAAAGCTACTATTTGCCGGTCATTTATGAGCGCACCTGACGGAAAGGCCGGTAAGGGTATCCGGAACCACAATATTGCATTATGATTCCGCACTGGTTGTGAATATACAGACTCTTGGAGCCCCAAGCACAGGGCAAGGGTAGCAAGTGCGTCGGTGATTACTGACTACTAACCACTGCGCCTACGACTACGAAATAATTAGACCTACAAAGGTCAGTTTCACTTTCGATTAATATTCCTGCATTTCGTGACGCCTCATTTTTGCAGGGCAGTTTATTTTTACCGTGAAGCAAAGTGATACAACCAGCCCGTTAAGCACTTGGAAGCACCTACTCAGGAAACACGTTTTCGTCATTAAACTAATTCAGGAGATTTTATCCAAGAAACGCAGAGGGAAATAACTTGAGTTTGATCCTCAATTACCAATTATTATGTTTTATTTTTATTTTTTTCGAAAGAATTGGAATAAAGCGGATGATTTCACATAATGGGAAGATTTCGAAACTGTACTAGAGCAGAAATGAATCAAGTTTGGTGCGTTGAGTTGTTGTCTGGTATGACTTGTGACTTTGTACGTCTTTCAGATTTACGAGAGAAAATCTTATAGAAGGCATACAGGGGATGGAGCAATATTGTATGCTTTAGTCTTCAGCAGATGACTTTGGAGTAGTATGGGTGGGTGATGAACCAGCAGACTTTGCAAAGTTTTTTTTTTGATTTTTTTTTTTTTTTGATTTTCCAGATTTTCACCAAACGATTGGCAGTCTAACTGAGTGCAGTAGCCAAAACCAAGGCTGTTTCACCTTAAACAAGTTAAACCAACGACTAAAGGTTTAACGAAGGTAATAATATTTTTTTGTCCATACTAAGAAAGGTCATTGTGGACTAAAGCAATCCGAAGCGGGCGAAACCAGACGGTGTATGTACTTTTTGAATCTCGCATTCAAGAGGCGATTCCCCCGACTGAGGCTTCCAGTGACAGAGAGGTGTGAAGGTATTGCGTTTGAAACTAGGAAAACGACCTTTTTTTCCATTAGTGGTTTAAAACACTAGTGAATAGTACTGTCATGACTGTCTCTCGTATTTACGGAAAGAAATTTTTGGTAAGAAAAAGACACTTCCAGACCTTTTACATCATAAGGGCATTTGTTGATACCAAACTCAAAGCTGTTGAAGTTATTTGAATTCATTTGCATGGAATGACACTGAATTTTGGAAAAAGTCAAGTCCTTTTTTTTCGCTTCTGTTTGTATGGAACCTGTTGCAAACAAAAAAAAAATAAAAACGAACCGGTTTTGGGACCTTTATTTTGGGGAACGAATAGGAGCAGATTATAGTTTGCCCTGCATGAAATATCTCTCTTCGCTTACGCTCTGATGAAAAAGTTATCGCCGATTTAATAATACAAGCCCCAAACCAAATCACCACTGGAACATGTATAAAACTCCATCATGTCCTATTGCAATTATTTTATTTTTATTTACTCTCATTTTTCATTCTCATTTTTGAAAACAAACCTCCATTAAACAACAACACCTTGAGAATGAACGTATTCAGCTTTGAGGAAACTCCAGTTCTTTACAGTCGGTTGACTCTGCTGCCTAGAAAGTCGGACCACCAAGATCTGATACAAAAGGAGATTTTCAACTCCAACGCGTTTCCGTCCTTGTCGTCCAAATTTAACAGTCCAAAGCAGAGCACCTCTGTCAAAGCAGACTTTTTGTTTTATGATGGCGCAAAAAATACATTTTCGGAGCAAAAGCGCTCCAACAAGAACAAATGCCATAAACCAGTCGAGGACAGAAACATGGTGGTTCCCCGTCCCACCAACAGCTTTATCTGTGCTCGACGCATGCTGCAGAAGCTGTTTGAGCAAATGAACATCACCACGATCCAATGCTCCAATCTCATGAGCGATGTAAGTACACAGAAAGGCAAGACTTGCAAGGATGCTAACAGGCTTAGATTTGGAAAAACTATGATGATGACATGGTTAAGCGGTACTTTCGATATTTGGCGTTTCTCGAGGGATGCTGGCACACCTCTGTCTACCCAAACTACCGCTACAAGCCAAGAAAAAAGATTCCGTCTCCAAAGCTGGGCAGCCAGGTGATCAACAAGGACTTGAGCTCCGTCACAAAGAAGAAGGCTGTCAAGATGAAGGTTTCAAAGAGCACCCCGAGAGTTTTGGCGGCCGAATCAACAAGGTTTGATGATTCCCTCGAGCTCGTAATATCTGAATTGACGCCGGATGACCATTATCTGTTCCACAGCCCGCTATCTGATAGAGGAGAGTTGGGCTACAACATTTTACGCGCCGACGAGTATGCTGCTGATGCCACGGGAGCGCCATTTTTCATGCTTGAGGGGATCACCAGCGGCATGAACTGAGCAGTTGGCTTTAAAGGACTCGATATTTATTAAACAATTTAATTTAATGGCATTGTTTATTCTGGAAAAGGATTTTAATTTAATATGTAGCAGTATAATGGTAATGTGATTATTTTATTCAATTTGCAACCAGCCCTCCATAGATATATATATATTTACAACTGAATATTCACTTATATATATTTGGTTGTTTAAGGACGTTTTGCCAGTATCGCGACCAAAAATGCCCGTGGGCTTTTGCTGCTCGGTTAGACGCCCACAACGGGCTGCTGTGTTGACACAATAGGAAAGGACAAGCGCGTTGGAAAATTGCGATTTTGTACCACAAGTCCACTGAAACACATGAGCTCTGTACTAACGCAGACCATTAGTCCTCGCAAATGGCCACGCAAATGGCCACACAAATGCCACGCGAGTGCCACGCGAGTACCACGCGAAGGCCGCTGCGTCTGCGGAAGGAATTGATACATGGTCCTCGTCATGTTCGCCACCATCTTCGCCTACTGACTTCTCGTCGAGTTTCAATTGATGCTGTTCTAGCCATTCAATGGCGTCTTCGAGCGTTCCAGAAGTGTTTCGAAGCGCCGCCTCAATTCTGCTTGGAAGAAAGCCCATTTCAACTAACTTGTCAAGATTAGTGTTTATATTAGCAGTTATATTACATGAAAACATACTTGATATCGTGTATCCATTTTGCTTTACTTGCTATAGTTTGTTTGTGTTGATTCTCGCTGGCAATGGACTGATCTGAACTGTTCAAGTTCGCCAACACTGGAGTCAAATTATGTGGTAAGGGTTTACTAAAAGTATGAATAGTTGTGCGGCAAGGCGAGTCTCACCTAGCGGGCTGCGACAGAAAATGTTTCCAAAGATGGCGAAATCAGTCGCAAGCTGTATTCAGTAGTGTCGACGTGTACTATTTTGATTTTTATCTTTCTGGTGAAAGCGTGCCATACTCTAGATTAATTCATTACAGGCGTTGCCGCAAAAGTTATAATCTGTGTCATTAATATGAACAGGTTTCAAATGCTTGACTTTCAACATGACCAGCTGTGATTAAGCTCTTAGGCGTCCTTCGTTCGTGCAAACTGCTAAGCGCTAACTGAAATCGTTGACTTCCTAGGACGTGAAATCTTGTGAGCTGTATTGTCTTGAGTCCATGGTCACGTGCACATATCGCTATCGCAAAGTCTTACAAGAAAGTTCGATTTCCAATGTTGACCAAAACCAACACATCTTTCCAATCTCAGTCATTTTCTCTGTTTTGAGACCTCCCCCATTGTCTTCCAGGTTCTAAAAAGGTAGGTTCTTAAGTCTTTCAGGTTTTTGATTTTGTATTTATTTGCTAGCGAAACCAATTGGGCGGCATAGCAATCTGAAACACAAGTCCACCAAGAAGCGCATGTCAGGTGTACTCAAGCAATTCTCATTTAAATCTTTTCACTAGGAAAACTCAATCTTCTTTTCGTAGATGGCCTTGAATTTATTCCTCAATTTTTATTTCGTTTCCATTTCCTCTTGCTAATAAATCTAGTTCTTCTTCAGGTTGTTAATTAAACCCTACCTCAATCTCTTTTTTTTTCTGTTTATTCTCTTTGAACCCTCTACAACACCACGATGGAAATTGGCCCTAAGACTTTGGAGTTCTCCTGTAAGTTAATTTTGAGACCACTCTCTGCAATTTCCGGCCATACACAATGCGTGTTACTGTTGAGTTCACTGGAATTTCAATTTGGCCTCCTTTTGACAGATTGACTGTGCTAACTGTGTTTTAGCTCCCTTGACCGAGCTCTCTACTCAATATGTCGTACTGCAAAACAAATCAACCAGTAGATATGCTTTCAAAGTAAAGACAACAGCCCCCAAGTTATATTGTGTGAGGCCAAACGCTTCAATAATTGAACCTGGTGAGACCACTGAAGTAGCCAGTATGTCTAATCGCTCTTTAAATGTAGTTTGTTATATATTTGCTAACAACTAGGGCGTTTTTTACTGAATTGCGGTGGAATTTCGCAATTTAGTATAAAGCCTGCCACACACCGCTCTAGTCATTCTCCAGCCATTCAAAGAAGAGCCGTCCCCCGATAGTCCATGCACTGATAAATTTTTGGTCATGACGACCCCAGTTTCTTCGTCGGCAGAGATTGAAAATTTTTCTAAATTCGTGAGTGCTTAAATGTTGCTTTTGATGGTCCAAGGGCTAATTATGTCTAGTGGTTTGACGTTGAGCATAACGACAAGGGCTCAATTGACAGTAAAAAGATTCGCGTGCGTTACAATATTGCAGGAGGTCATAATGGAGACAGTACTCAGGAGAGTTCCGTGTTTCCCACCTCTCCAGCATCTCCGCAGTATCACGATGATGCATCCTCTGATTTCCCCATTACAAAAGGCAATGGGGAAATTCGTGCCGATTCTGATAAGCTGGCCCCCGCTGATGCAGCTTCGTTGTCTTCTTCCCGAGCAGTATCTGCTTCTGATGCTCACCGTTCGAAGGTCAATGGCGCCGTAGGTCTGCAAGACGCTTTAGAAGAGGCACATGCCAAGATCAAGGCTCTTTCCAAGGAACTAGATGACCAAAAGTCAATTTCTGGTGTCAGTTCAGAAAGTTCAAAATCTGCAACTTCTTCTAATGCCGCTGTTGCTGTGACTCGGTCACAGTCTGGGCTACCGATTCCACATGCAGTTGTTCTTGTGTTGATTGCGTTTTTCCTCGGTTGGTTTTTCTTTTAAAGTATGATGGGTTTTTGTTCCACGAGGTAGTCTGTTCCAGTCTAAAAGTGAATGTATTTATTTGTGCGAGTACATGTAGTGGGAAGGAAGGTCTTTGCATGACCCTCAGTAGTTGTTTTTCAAAAGCGCATAAATTTGTAAAAAAAATTAAATTAAATAAAAAAAAAGAAACCAACCAAATATGTCCCCAAATTGAGTTATAGACTTGAGCTGTTTTATTTTCATCTTGGATAAAAATCATAAATGAACAAGTATTTTATATATATTTTTTGAAATTTAAAATACAACAGCTAATGTCTTCAAGTTCGATATCCGAGTATTTCACATTTGACGAATAACTATAAAAATAAATAGACAACCTGCGTAAGCCAACTTATTCAGCCTTGAAAATAAAATATTTTGCGTTTTTAGTTGAAGGTTCCCTTATTGGTATCCATTTTTCCAAAATCATATTCTTTACATCCATATTAAAAGACTTTTTATCATTTTGGTGCTTTTAGATTATTTGGAGCCAGCTAATCTTTGCATCTATTAGTGTTTGAGTATAACGGAGTCTTGAAATGTCTCTTTACAAGGACTCAAAAATAGGCAGTCAATGTAAGTAAACTGCTTTTGCAATCATGCTTGTTGCACAAATTTAATATATAACAATTATAGTTCTTAAGTTATAATGGCGACTCCAATCATCTTGCGATAATAATAGCAGATAGTAGTTTTTCAAATTTAAGGTATATTTAACAACTCCTTGTCATGCTTGCCGTATTTTAAATTTGAAAAACTGTTATTATGCCGACTGTTCATCTACCCAGTAAATCAGCAATGACGATGATGATAAATCAGTTTATTGTCCCATGTAAAATATCCTATCTAAAGAAAGACTATATAACATAAAAAGAAGACATTGTTCTAACTATTTGTTTGATACCGACCTTCTGCAGCATGCAATTGAATTGCACTATATGATGGTAATTCTCAAATGAGCAATGGCGCTAGATTTCTCTTGGATTTGATCCAAGCACATGAGGGAAACCAAAAATGCTATT
>JAKVQY010000093.1:0-27886 GCA_030463045.1 Geotrichum macrosporum | reverse complement strand
AAGGTTGACCACACCAATTTCAGGGTCAAGACCCTTGATGTCAGCGGCAGGAGATTGCAAAGTAGCTACGGCCATTGCGAGAGTCAATGATATAAGTTATCAAGTTCGCGATATGGTAAATGAGAGAAGAATTGGTTCAAGGAGAAAGATCCAGGGCCTTGTTAAAGTGTTGCAAGATAAGGTTAGATGGCACTTTCCAAAGTAGTAGGTCTAAGAAGCGCACAAAAGAAATGAACAAATGGCGCTCAATCTTAACAAATTTAAGAACTTATAAATGAGTTTTAGGGGGCCTGGCGGGAACTAGAGAGTAAACAAATGCTTTAGAGAAGAGAAAGAAGAAAAAGAGGGAAGGAGAAGGAGTATGGAAGTAAGGAAAACTGAAAGAAAAAAATAAAAATAAAAAAAACAATGTAGAAATATCAGCGTTACAGGCAAGCTGTTGTGTTGTAACAACAGCGTGGAAAAAGGGGCAGAGGGCTAGGGTAAAATATTAGGTCATCATTATATAATGGTTATATAATTTTACTTTTGCATAATTGCATCATGCTGAAGGTCTCAATAGTTTTATGACTCCAAGCCCTTCCCTGTTTCTTGACTTGTTTCTTGACTTCTCCAGGCCCCCATAAATAAGAATGTCTGAAGATGACAGATTTCAACTCAGGATTTAACAAATCAATTCTTCATAGTAATGTTGCTTTGAAAAATAAAATGTAATTGTTTTCTCGAATCTGGCAAGGTCTCTTGAAGTGCCATAAACTTGGTATAGATCAACCAACCTTCTTTTAGTGTGAACAATCGACCTTCCGCAATAAATTCTAGGAAAGCGACTATCACGCTCGTACTGGCGTACGCTTAGAAATTAAGAAATCTGCTACTCATTAGTATCAATCAATTGAGATATCCAAACACCCAGCCGAACAATTACCCGTATTTCAGCCTATCCTCAGTCAAGTTTGAAAAGAAGCCAGGCAATTCTGATAAAAACCCAGACACAAACAGACAAGGCCCTGGAGGCCAGCAATCTTCAGCACATCTTTGCTTTATACTTGGAACACTTGCTGGCTCATTGATGTTTGTCAATTCATTGTCAGACTTAATCACCTCTGGTCTCACTTAGGAAGAGTGCCGAACCAACTTTTTTGAATCGCAGACTGATCGAAAAGATTACGGTCGTTAACTAAAAGGCTGCTCCAGTTACTTTGCGCCAATATAGGTCACTTTCAAATTTTGATGGCGGAATCACATACGTAACATTTACAATTGGATCTGTGGATTCATTTTCGAACGGAAACTGGAAAATGCTCAAGAAAAGCTTTGAAATTCCTTCAAGAGAGAGGATTGCTGTCACTTACTCAACTGAAAGCTCTCTGTTTTCTTCTGTAACATCTTTTTTGCCCTCGGCTTTGTTAATTGGCGGCTTATTGTATATTACGCGGCATGGAGCACAGGGAATGAGGAATTTAAAAGATGTTTTTGGGATTGGTAAAAGTAAGGCCAAGCTATTCAAACAAAAATCAAAGTTATCTCTAAAGATGTCGCTGGTACGGATGAAGCCAATGTTGAAATTTTAGAGTTTGTGAATTTTTTTGGAACCCCAAAGAAATATAAACGTCTTGGAGCCAAAATACCTTGTGGTGCTATTGTCTTAGGTACTCCTAGAACGAGCAAAACTTTGGTTGCCAAAGCCATTGCCGGTGAAGCAGGTGTTCCCTTTCTGTCAGTATCAGGTTCAGAAATTGTTGAAATGTTTGTTGGAGTTGGCGCCAGTCGAGTGCGTGATTTGTCCAAAACTTCTGAGAAAAAGTCCACCTAGTATCATATTCATTGACGAAATCGACGCCACTCGTAAAGACCGTGGTCAAGGAGGTCAGTTTGGTGGTAATGATGAGCGGGAGTCTACATTAAACAAGTTGCTTGTGGAAATGGGTGGATTTTCTTCATCATATCACGTAGTACTTGCAGGGACCAATCGCCCTGACGCTCTTGACCCCGCTTTGTTACAACCAGACAGATTTGACCGTCATATCAGCATTGATAAACCAGACATTGAGAGTCGCAAGTCAGTTTTTAATGTTTATTTGAAGAAAATTAAGACCAATCTGGATATTGCTGAACTAGCGGGTTGACTTGCCGCACTGACACCTAGATTTGCCGGCGCAGATATTGCAAACTGTGTGAATGAGGCTGCGTTGATTGTCGCACGCAAAGGAGTGCGGACTATCGAAATTTTGCATTTTGAGCAGGCAATTGAGCGAGTTATACCATGAATGTACTGTAGCCTATCACGAAGCTGGGCATGCAGTATGCGGGTGATACTTAAAGTATGCGGATCCATTACTGAAGGTGTCTTTTTTTCCTCGGGATCAAGGCGCATTAGGTTATGCCCAATATCTTCCTCCTGACCTGCAATTGTTGTCCATTAAAGAGCTCTCTGGCTTATTGGCAATGACGTTAGGCGGGCGGGTTTCTGTAGAATCTCTCAACAGTCACCAGTGGAGTTTAAAAAGGTTACAGTCATTTCTAAGAATATGGTCACAACTTGGGGTATGTCTGACAAGATTGGATTTATTAACTTTAATGAAAGAAGTTGTCGGATGGAATAAGCCCTTTTCCGAAAAGACTGCTCGATTTATAGACCAAGAAGTGCGAAAAATCGTCAAAGAGGCCTACGATGAATGTAAAACTCTTCTGCGTTCCAAACAATCCGAAATTGAACTGGTTGCTGAGGAGTTCCTGAACAAAGAAATTATTACAAAAGAAGACATGATTCGGTTGCTTGGGCCTCGTCCACTTCCAAAACGTAGTGACAGCTTGACAAGTATCTTGGCCAAAGCAGCTTGGGGGCTTTCGGAAGTAAACGACATGGTCCTGAGCCAGTTAATGCGTGGTTATTATTTTTATTAGTTATATATGAATCCCCTTTAAATAACTTTTTCTTAATCTCTCTCTCTCCTCTGAACGTAAGTACTCTAGAATATCGTCCTACGTCTTCACAGTAGGCTCCTCACGGTTGATGAACTCCTTAAGTCTCAAAAACTTGACAGTATTCGCAATGCTGGTCTTAAGATAATCTTGGGCGTCGAGACCATAGCTAGCAGGATTATTACTATGTTTCTCAATGTATAAGCGAATAGTAGCACCTGAAGAACCAGTACCAGAGAGACGCACAACAACTCGTGATCCGTCGTCAAACTTGACATAGAGACCTTGGTGGTCTGACACCGAGCCATCCAGGTCAGTATAAGAAAAGTCATCGGCCTCAGTGACAGTGACATCACCAACTTTTGTTCCGACAAATGAGTCGTTGTCAATGACGTTTGCCTTCAGGGCAGCAATGACTTTGTTAGCATCCTCGGAAGAAATATCTTCATAGTCATAACGAGTGAAAAAAGTGCGTCCATATGTAGCCCAGAAATCCTTTTGAATTGCAGCAATTGATGCCTTGGAAGGGTCCTCCTTTCCAACGCCTGCAATAATATTAAGCCAAGCAACAATGGCCCACAAGCCGTCCTTTTCACGAATGTGATTAGAACCAGTACCGAAGGATTCTTCTCCACAAATAGAAAGTTTGTCGGAATCAAACAATGCGCAGAAAAACTTCCAACCAGTGGGGACTTCGTAAATGTTAAGACCTTGTGCCTTGGCGACATGATCCAGAGCACCAGAAGTAGGCATACTGCGGGCCAATCCATAGACGCCATTCTTCTTAAAGTAGGGAATCTTTTGAGCATGATGTGCAATAATAGCCACAGAGTCACCAGGGGAGACAAAAGTGTTTGCTCCGTAAATCATGTTTCTGTCACCATCACCATCACTGGCAGCACCAAAAGGAATACTAGCCTTGTCAACAGCTTCGACAAGCGTGTGCGCGTAAGTAAGGTTTGGGTCAGGGTGGAGACCGCCAAAGTCTGGCAAAGGCTTGGAATTCTGGACAGAAGACTCAGGCAGACCCAACTCTTCGAGGAAAATAGCACGTCCGTATGGGCCAGTAACACCATTAAGAGAGTCAAACAAAACCTTAAAGTCTGGGTTTTGCTTGATGAACGATCTGATGAGATCAAAGTCAAAAATCTCTTTCATAAACTCAACGTAGTCCTTGGTTGAATCAATAATCTCTACCTCAAGAGGTCCGTACTGAGCAGAACCAATAGTATTGAGATCAACTTGGGTAACAGAGTTATCTATCTTGTATTCTGAAATTTTGGTTGAGAACTCGTACATTTTGTTTGTTACGCTTTCTGGAGCTGGGCCACCATTTGCCAGATTGTATTTGATGCCAAAATCGTTGGTAGGGCCACCTGGATTGTGGGATGCAGTAAGAATAATGCCACCAGTAGCCTTGTACTTGCGAATTACATGGGACGCTGCGGGGGTAGAAAGAATGCCGTGTTGGCCAACAATGAGCTTCTTGACTCCATTGGCGGCAGAAATCATTGCAATGATCTGAACAACTTGGTCATTGTAGAAACGGCCATCGCCTCCAATAACCAAGGTGGCACCTTCGGCGCCCTCTGGGATGGATGAGATAACTGATTGAACAAAGTTTTCAGTGTAGTGGGGTTCCTGGAATACTTTGACCTTTTTTCTGAGGCCAGAAGTGCCTGGTTTCTGGCCAGCAATAGGGGTAGTAGCAACTGTTTCGACAGACATAATAGACAAGTGGAATGATTAAATATATGATTTCAGAAACGATGATGGAGGGAGGAAAAAAAAGGAGGGAAGAAAGAAGAAATGGAAATCTGGAGAAACATATTTATATTTTGACTCAATATTTTTGGGAGGCTTCGCTTAAAGAGAGATCTGGTGACACAAAGGACAGGCAGCCAAAACAGAGTAAAGCACTGGAAATGGCGGACAAAGCTCCAGCAACCACAGGAGCAACTTCAGTTTTGGAGGTAGGTTTCTTCACCAATAAAAGCGGAATTGGCAACTGATTGTCTTTCGTGATGAAGCGGGACCTACGAGGCAATAGCAAGCTACAGAACTGTGAGTGAGGAGTAAGTTTAGTGTACTTTAAAAGGGACACAAGGCCAGCTGTACCTACGTCCATGCCTCTAAGGGACTAGTGAGCCGCAAAGGTCCACAGAGTTGAGAATTGTCATTCAATTGACTTCCAAACAAAAATTACAGGGAGTTCAATCAGCTCAATTAGTTCAATTAGTTCAGAGGGCCAAGAACTGCCACGACTCAGAAGAGCGTGAAGACCTGATACCAGAGTGCATTCGGTGACAGGTATGAAATTTATGACACGAGAACATACCAGAGCAGAATCGTTTTATTTAGACTTTTTTTTTCTTCCTCCTTTTTTTCTTCCCATGAACCAACAACAAGCCTAATTCCGCCAACTTCAATTACAAAATATTTCATTAATAGCGATTAATTAGTTCAGACAATGTCCGAGTCCAACACTGTTGTACAACTCCGAAAGCTATTGGCAATTCTGCCCGATATCATCAAAGAGACCAAATACTCCGAATTGTACGGCTACGACCTTAGCAAGCTGGATGAATCCGAAGAGGGTGTTGTCATTCGTGACCGTCTGCTCACAAAATTCCTGGTAGCTAATAAATTTGTTGTCGACGCTGCAGCTGCTCAGCTCAAAAAAACCCTGGCGTGGCGTAGGGACTTTAATCCTTTGTCTGCTGGGTTCCTGGAAACCCACAACGCGGAATTAGAAAAGTTAAGCGTTATTACTAGCGTTCCTATTCCTAGACCTCGGAAGAAGTCTGCGGCCCCCGCTGTCGCTGCCACGAAGAGTCCTATTGTCGCGGCTGAAAATGATGAAGAGGTGTTTGTCGACGCTCCTGAGACCCTCAGCGGAGTCTCAAAGGAAGCTGTTGAAGCTGCTGCTTCTAAGGGCAAGAAGACAGAGCAGGTAGATAGTTCCAAGGTAAGTGAGGAGACCGGAGAAGCGGGTACTGAGGATGTTGAGGGCAAGGCTCAGGCAGAGGGAGATTCTGTGGTTGAAGGAGTTAATCATGACCAGCTTGCCAAAGCTGATGCTCCGGTGGTTGAAAAGCCTACTCCTGCCGCGTCTGTAGTTGAAGAGTCTACTACTGCAGCTCCTGTGAAGGACGGTCGTTTGATCACCACATGGAATCTGTACGGTGCGGTCAAGAATCGCCAGCAATTGTTTGCGGATCTCAACGCGTTCCTGAGATGGCGTGTTGGCGTTATGGAACGCAGTCTTGCACAACTTGATTTTACGCATCTTGAAACTTCTTACGTCGCGCAAGTTCATGATTACTTCAACGTTTCATTTCTATTTATGGATTCCGCGACAAAGTCCATTTCGAAAGCTACAATTGAGTTATTCCAGAGCTACTATCCAGAATGCTTGAACGTCAAGTACTTTGTCAACATTCCGACTCTCATGGCATGGGTTTTCAGCTTTGCCAAAGTGTTTTCATCAAAGGAGACGGTCGACAAGTTCAGAGTCGTGGCTAATGGAAGTGAGTTAGCAAGAACTGCTGGACCCTGGGTGCCAAAGAACTATGGCGGAAATGCAGAAAGCCTGGCTGAGATTTCAGTTACAAAGTTTCAGCCATTCAATTCCGAGCTTGTGTCTGAGTATGTGCCCAAAAAGTACAATTCTGTAACCAAGCCTGCTGCCACTGTCGAGGAGGCTAAGCCCAAAGAACCTGTTGGCGAGTCTGTTGAGACTGACAACAGTAATACAACTTCTCCTACTGCTACTACTGCCGCAACGGAGCCTGCAACCATTACCTCTACTACAGCAGCAAAGGTTGCCGAACCCAAAACCAAAGAACCGGCAACCGAAACTGCTACTAGTGTCCCGGCTACTACAAGTGGCATTCCTTCAACGCAAGAAAATGTCAATGCCAGTGTTACCTCTCACTCTGACAAACTCCCTGCGCCTCAACCTGGTGCTGTTCCTGAAGCTCCCACTCCTAGTGCTTCAACTCCAAAGACTCAGGCTCCTGCTTCTGAACCCACTTCTGCTTAAAAAAAATAGTATTAATTATTTCCTTCATTGCCATGTTCCTTTTTTGTTACATTTCTGTTTCTATGCTTAAACTACAATAAACAATTTCCAACCATTGCAAATATAAGTTGGAGAGTAAATTTTGACAGATCCATCCCGTCCTTGTTTCTCTGCAGCACTGACGCTTGGTACGTGAATAATTTGGCCATCTAGGCACCACCGCTGGTATAAAAATTCTTTTGATTCTGGCTTAATCACCGAAACCAATGCCTCCTCTTGGTCTTCGCTGGCTGCTGGTGACTTGCGCGTCAACTTAATGTAATCGACGGCATTATTTTTAATATGGGCGCCCTTCTTGTATGGAGCCATAATTACTTCAACCAACTCCCCAGACTCTAAAACCGGGATACGCACAAGGTAGAGATCTTTTGATTGCGGTGCTTTACTATAGGGCGAAATAGCATATCCCTTTTCAATTTCGTCTACTAGCGAAAACAAAACATATGAGTGCTCCTTGCCGAGGAGCACGTTGGAAGTAGGTTCACTTGCAGATGACGACAGCGGGTCATTGACCCGGACTGAAGACACGTCATTATTATTTTGCAACCAAATGTCACCAGCATACCTTTGCTGGCGCTCCAAGTTAATTCCTGCTGCCTTCTGAAATCGTGCCACTCCAAATTTGCGAAACTCGGGGCTGTCAGAGTCGGCTACAATCGATGCATGGAACCCCCAAGACGTCACTGCAAACGAATGAAAATGACTCAATTGGGCGATACTCTCAGTACCATTGTCCGCAGAGAGAATAGTATTGCTGACCAGGCGTGACCCTAATGGAAACTCGACTCTAAAATTTGCAAGTGGCTGTAAATTGCCGAGGAAAAGACGAGAAATGGCCTTTGAAATAGATTCGTGGCCAATTGAATGAGAAATGGCATTACCCGTGCCGGTAGGAATGCAAATAAGATTCAAGTGTAGTGGATCATCGTCAGGAGACGAATTTGTTTTACGGAGACGTCTCTGATAGGGATGGTCCACTAGGGAGTTGAAAAACTCTGAAATGGATGTGTCACCTCCCAAGAGAAGCACAGTTGAGGAAGATGAAAAAGATTTCGCGTGATTGGGAATGGTTTGAACAGAAGATGTTGCCACATAGACATGAGCTATGCCGAACCGTTTAAGTAGAGGAACGATAATGTTGAAGTAAATGTCAGATGATTGTTTTGTACCCGAATGAGTTGAATTCACAACTGTCAGGTATCTGAGGTGAGGCGGATAATGCTGCTGTGAAAAGTCGTCAGAAACGCAGCTGAGAGGTGGTGACGAAGCATCGCCCTTTATAGGGTCTGGCGAGGACGCTTTGCTAGAGGAGTTGTCTGTATTACGATAAGAAGCAAAAGTTTTCGAATATTGAGAGCCCGGTCGTATCGGGTAAGGAGCCAAGTACGGTTCCAGGTTTTTTGGAATAGAGTCAAGTTTTGTTTCAGAAAGATAAGGAACGTGAGGTTTAGTGGGCTCAGAGTCGTTTGTACTGGTGCTGGATGTGTCGTCGCTTGCTTTCTCGCCATACGAAAAGAGGACGTAGGACTCCTGTGTAGAATCATACGCCACTACTAAGGGAATTTTTTTATCATTTACATCCATTGTTTAAAAATGGGCAAGCAGAGGTAAAGATAAAAAGAATATACACGTTGCAAAGGTTGGTTGAGAGTTTTCAAAGCAATCGATGTAATTACAAACGAGGTGGATTAGAAAAAAATGAGAGAGAGAGAGAGAGAGAGAGCGGAAAATATGGTGCGGAAAAAAATAAAATATAAAAATAAAAGGCATTTAATAATTTCTCCCATCTAAGGAGCTGAGCACAGTTTAGCCGACTAGAGAATTCCGCAAAGTCATGACTTGACAACAACAGGAATCTTTATTGGCTCGGTTGAGTCATGAGATTTAATAGGAACACTTGAAGACATGTTGGCAAAAGTATTAATAGGTTGATATATAGAAATATGGAAGGGGATAAGGCAAAAAAAAAAAAATGAAAACCAAAGGGTCAAGAAAAGAAAGAGGGATGACTGTGATTTTATAGTAGAACAGCTTGCCAGTAATGATTAGGAACTACTACAGAATAAATGTAATACAGAGTATAAATAAATATACAACATTTAAAATGTTACGACAAAAAGAAAACAGTTGTTTTGTGGCACAAGCCAAGTGTGACGATAGTAATAATGATGATGAAATGTAAATCTCCCCTTCCAAAAAATACTTGCATGTAAACGTTAAAAATAGAATGGATTAGCAGCATCAAGTCCACTGGGGCCGCCACAGCGAAAAAGATGAGATATCGTACTAAAAACTTAGACCTTACGTCTTAGGTCTTGAGACCTCAGAAGAGGCTTAGTTTCTTTCATAGTGATTAGTTTAAAATTACGTAACAAATTCTGAAACTTGTTACTAGAAGTCAAGCGTGGGGCCTAATTAAAACCCTTAAATCAATTATTTTTGCTAGCATTGTTCTCTTGTTTCAAGGCCATTGAACTTTGTATCTATGTTGTTCAAAGCGTGGAGTCAAATGTGAGCAGCCTGGTCACATGACAACTTGTTTGGGATGGATGGAAGTTTAGAAGTAGGGAAACCTAGCCGTATATAAAAGTTAAACATATTGCAAAATATTGAGCAAGTTCTCGGAATCAGCATTCTCATAAATGAGATATTTTCATGGTAACTCCCTGTAATGGCTCTAGTTTTTGTAATATTTGCAAATGTTTTTAAATGTTTTTACTTGCTAGAAACTGTGGTCGAATGGTGACAGGTCGTCAAGATCTTCAAGGGCCAAAATTTGAAACCAGTTAAAAGAATCAAGTGGTCGTTTGCAAATTTTTTTCAAGCTAGGTGATCTCTTTTGTGTTTTAAATTTTAGCTTGAAGAAAATGCTCTAGTTGTTATCTTTCTTCTTTCACTAGGAAAGTTTGAAAGAATTAATGCTTTACATTTTAATACTTAAGATTTTTATTTCAATAACCTGAAGGCAAGAATAAGAGCTTTGATTCCATTCGTATTATATCTTGTATTTAACTTGAAAAGAAGGGAAGAAAAAAATGGTTCACAGTACTAACGATTTTTTTTCATAAATAAATAAATAATTCTTTCTCAAATTTAATATATAGCAAATATAGTCTGAAAATCCTAGTAGCGACTCAATCTTCGAGAGAAGAGTTATTCTCCACCTCACTATCAAAACTTGAACTATTTATCACACGCTCATCTCTTTCCATATCTTCTTCCCATTCATCATTCATTTCTCTAAAGGCTTCCTCTCGACCTTTCTGATAATGTCCATCAGCCCTGAACCTAGCTAGATAGATGGACAGCCTTCTGGCAAACATTTAATAATTCAATTTACATTAACACTTAATTGCTACATAACATAATTGCGTACATCTTTTGCTTTTTTCTTAATCTCCTCCAGTTTTCCTGGTTATCACACTAGGTACCTACCTCCACCTTTTCAAAAACATTCCCCCTTCACGAAATCCTACCTTTCCCTGAGTGCTTTAGTAAAGCGACTTGCTTCATGACTTGTGTAATCGCTTGCAAAGACATGGCCAGGTTGTATGCAGTCAATCTCAATAGTCCAGTTTAAGAAGCCTTACTCTCTGATCTTTACCAACCCGCTGGCCTACCAAACTGTCTATTATTTCTAACTAATTCTTACTACACACCCCGTTAGTCCTAATATTAATCAATTCATTTCTACTTCTCCTCTACACTATGCGTTTTTTTCTCACAACTTTGTGTATCTTTTTTTCCTGAAATTGTTCTTATTATGGGGTCCAATTGTTTTCTATGAAATATATAGAGTACATTTGCAGGTAGATGTAGCAAAGAAGAAAATTAAAAAAAAAAGTAAAAATAAAAATTATAGCAAAATTTTTAGCAAATATGCTGATTGCCATTGCCAGAAAAGCCAGAAAAAAGATTTTAGCAAAACGAGTGATAAATAAGGTAAAGTTGTAAAAAGGATAAGCGTCTAATAAGCAGTTAAGCTGGTGACATGATTAAGATGAGCCCTTTTCTCAAATATTGGATTGCTAATACGGCTTTGCAATCTATAATTAAAAGTTAAATAAAACCGGGAACTGTTTTAGAAAGCTCATTGATGCTATACTAGCTCTAATTTTTGGTAGGCTAGTGCAAGCACTTTTTCAAACTTGTAACCACCCTACCTTTCCCACCTTCAAGTATAGAGCCTTCACTGGTGACCAATTTAAAATATTTCACAAAAAAACAAACACTACTAACCGGCCTGTTTAAAACGTTGTTTAGACACAAAGAAATTGTAGAAGTGTACCATGTAGAAATCTCGTCTATACATAGATTAAACTAGTCTCATAACTTGTGCTATGCAACACGTTGTCATTCAAATCTTTCTATTATAGACAGTATTGTTATTATTCAACATTATTTGGTTTTCTAGGTTGCAATGGCATAGAGGCCACCTTCCCATTGGGTTTTACTTTCAGCAGTCAGCAAACCATAGAGAATCCAATTACTTTATGTGAAGTTGATAGCTTCTGTTTATAATTATCTAAACCACTAACTCATTTTTTGCTCGCCTTAACAATAACTAATTTTCCTAGACAATTTTGATTAAGAGAAAAATGGTAAAAAGGGGAGAAGCATTTTTAACTCTGCCTATACTGAAAAAGTAAGAAGAGTTAGATTTTCTTTTCTAGTAGCAAAAAGTATAAAAATCTAATAGAGAGGAAGTCAGAGTAAATTTAAAAAGGCTATTTTAAGAACCGTTACAAATCGTCTTATCGTGGTACAAGTTTTCGATGTCTCGTTAATATCATTTGTGCCTTGAGCCTTTTTAAAACTAAAATGGTTTTTATTTCACTTTCAATTGGAAATGAATACTTTTTAAGTATTAATAGATATGGCTTTGAAAAATTTTGAACCATCATTGTTGGCTAAGGCTCTAGGCGTGGAAATAAAATCGCCATTGTAATAATAGCAGTTTCTTAAATTTAATATATAGCAAATAACGATTAACTTTTCAGAGAGAAAACCATTTTAATACCCTAAATTGTCTAACTCAGAAGGCTTTTTAAAATTACTGAGGCTGAATTATATAAGGAGGAAACGAACAATGCTTTTGTTATTGGCAGACTATGATAATAGTTTTTCAAATTTAATATACAGCAAATATAGTCATCTGTAAGTCATAGTAAAGATTTTATTTTTGAGAGGGGTTATTATACAGTTTATTATGAAAACTTGAATTATTTATCAAAGGCTAGTATTATAAGTTTAAGATCAGGTACTGCACTCTTTCTCATTACCAAAGGTAGCGAAACATGCCGCACATTTTACTTGAAACTTGCCAATACTTTTGTCACAAACTAGTGTTTCATACAATTAATTTATTTCTAATTTTACTGACAACGCATATACATATATATATATATATATATATATTAAGTATGAAAATTAACACTGCCTGGCCTTTTTAGGAAAGAGAAATTTAAAAGAAAAATTGCATACAAAACTTTTACATTTATTTAATCAGGGTATTAAAAACTTATTGCTTTCTAATTTTTTGTTTGCAATTGTTTTGGATGAAATTTATTTTGAATTTAGTACTGGTGTTGATTTGCCTGTTGTATTATTATGTTTAGTTTATATATTTGCTTCCAACGTCACTAATGACTTGATGGATTTTGAAAATGTGCGATGAATGAGAGAAATATATGGAAAGAGATGAGGGCGTGATAAATAGTGTTTATTTTCATAATGGGGTGAGAAATAACTGATCTCAAGGATTTAGTCGCTATCGTGACTTACAGACTACACTTGATATATATTAAATTTAAAAAAATAACATCATTTATATGTATTTTTTTAAATACGACTAACTTTGCTATAGGCTGAGATGTATCTAAAACTTTTTAAATACATAATAAAAATCTTACTCACTAGACTCCATGCGCCACTAAGTTGAGATACCCGAGACTTTAAGTGAAAAATCCGAAAAAATTTACTTGAACACACAAATTGCTTTTGATAAAAGTATAAATACCGGTCAAAAATCGTTTTTAAAAAGATTTGTAAAATTTCCGGTCATAGTGCAATACTTTACAGGTTTTTTTGTTGTTGTTTAGATTTACTAGAAACTAATCTTACTTCTTCAACTTCTAAAGTTTCATTAAGGATTTTATCACTTCATTTTTGGCCTTCTTAAAATGGCACTTATAGTCAGACTCTTCACATTTCTATCCGTTATACTGCTTGCTGTTGTTCATGCGGAATCACCCCACCATCTTGAATCTCTAGGTGGAACGTCGTATCCGCCAAAAAGAACTGATATAGGTTTACTTCCGAAGCGGCCAAGAACACTGTTGCCATCGAATCCGGTATGTAACAGTGCCACCTACTTTTATAACTATTATTATCAAAACGGCTACAGTTACGATGAGATATATAATTATGTCTGCGTATATGATGCGGCCGTCAAGGATCTTTGCAATTGTTACGACTGGGCATGGGACAACTGGGCAAACGAGAAACCATACCTGTCTGGGCTTTTTGAATTTTGTAGACAAGAACTTCCATTGTCTTCTCGAAATGCAGTTTGCTCTCCTGTACCTCTCAATGCTCCATAACTTTTGAAGTTTATCAAGTGTGACTTCAAGCATTAAAAAAACCCAGAAAAAAAGTGGAATCATCAAGCAGTCTGAACTATTTTTTTGGAAAAATTTCTCGGCTCAATATTGTGAAGCGCAAAAGTCTTGCTTACTTTTTAGTATCCTGTCTTTCTTGTTTAGTACCCTCACACATCAAATGATAGCTTATGACCAGAAAAACGTTGCCATTTTAAAAAAGTTACTGAAAATGCAGGAAACTGATGTGGTTTTGGGCCAATTTTTTTGTAGTTGTTATTTTTGTGCAGTTTCTAGACCGCGCAGAAGAAGAGAACGAACTTATGATTAGATTTCATAGTTACTAGATTTTGAAATCAGGAATTATATAATAGCAGTCTTTATTCAAATTAAGCCAACTAGAATGTTTCTCATGTTTTAGTTTGCAACCATTTTTTGTATACCCCCGGTATTTGAACTTGAATTTAATTAAAGTTGCCCTTAAGATTTTCAAAAGCAGTGTGTGACCATGGTAGAGAAAATACTTCAGAGTTCTTATAGTCAAAGTTGCTGGTAGGGCGTTGTTGTTTTCCTGACGAGCTAGTGGTCCTAAAAGAGACAGACTTCCATTTCCATATTCAGTTTTGACTCTCTTGATTTCGTTAACTTTTAAAATTCCAAAGCTGCATGGTTTACAAAACTTGAATGAAACCTTTCTAAGTTCTACGCTGTATATTATTTTTTCTAATTTTTTTTTTTCATTGTCATTTACATACTAGAGGGTTCTTTAAAACACGATTAAAAAATTACTATTTTTCGATTATGTGCTAATATCTGAGTTAACTATATAGTGTATTCACCAATTTTGCGCCAGTTTTCTCGACATTTAGCTAGCGCTTAGGCAATTCTAGGGGCAAAATATGTTTCATCCCTTATCGTAACCTGCTGAAGCTTTTTCTTTTGACTAGACCAAAATTAAATTTGAAAATCCTGTCTGATTCTTCAGTGTCAATGGCAAGATCTTTAAGCATGTCAGCAACGGCTAATGGCGTCAGTCAGTATAGTTTACTGATTTTAGAAATTAACAAGTTAAACAACCTAACCACTTTTGTTTTCACGAGTTTTAAGTATTGACTTGTCTTGAAAGTGGAGAAAACGTTGAGCAAGAACGGTAATGTGACTTCAACTACCCATTTTTCATGATCAAATGGGGAAGTTACCATTGCATTTTTTTCAACAAGCAACAAGACTTTAAAAAGTAACCAATACTTGGCATGTGGAGAACAAACAGGAACGCTTTTCTCGTACCACTTCAAAAAAGATAGCCTCTTACCGGTGCTTAAAGCGACATCAATATAGCAGTGGTATTGAAACACTAAGGGCTGATTTCAGCCACATCGATATGGCCACATTGCTCATAGCCTTCCATGAATGTCTTAACAAAGTTGTTCTCCTTAGCTACATGCAAATGCGAAAGTTTTTGGTTTCCTAAGTTCTTCGCTTTTTTATGCCATCCTGGTTCGTGTGGTTACTATCGAAACTTTGTCTAATTTAGACAAATCTGGGTTTGCGTCTACCGAGATCACTTGAAAAATTATGATGGGCTGAATTCCTGTCATTGCGAGATGTGGATAAAAATAAAATTTCCCGCCATGGATTTTTTATTCTTCATACAAGCTTGATTTGTCTATCAAAGAGGCTGTATTCTTTTTTATAGACTTTGACAGGTTATTTCTCGCCAACTCTGATAGGGCTACCTTGTCGTCTTTGCAAAGGTGTGGCGCTCTGTATTTTTCTTTAATAAATGCTATTTTTTGGCGAAATCCAAGGGGTTCTTCTACTCAGTCTGCTTTATCTCTAAAATGTTGAAAACTGTAAAGAATTTTGAGGCATTCCAAACTATTAAAATTCTAATCGTTTTTGGCGTCACAGTTATACAAAAATCGCAATAATGGAAGCAAGTTGTTTTATATTTTACTGCAGTGAAATCGTTCTCAAACTTTCGGAGAGGAGGGATTAGTATTCAGCTTTCTTGCATGCCTGATTGAGTGCCCATAGATGCCAACATAAAAATGAAAACATAAAAGGCTTCAAAGACGTTTGGCTCTAATTGCCACTAGCCCGATGGAGAAAGTAAAGTTGGAGATTTTGTTAGAATTTGGCAATTCAAGTTTATTGCAATTGAACACCAATGTTTTGCTGGTCAATCTCTATGTTCTTTTAAAACTCAGAATATGATTGATACACAATATGTGATTTCAAGTCATAATGATTTAGGTGATTTCTTGATATACTTTTAATGGACTTTTGTACATAAGCTTTTGACAATAATTGTTTTAGAAAATCAGAGTGCGTTTACATTGAAATTCGAAATAAACCAATGTCAAATTTTAAGTGGATCCAGAATGGTTTACAGAGATGTTAATCACATCTAACAAAAGGTTTTACCAATGTTCTAATTTAACATGTTAAGTAGACTAGTCGCTTTATCTTCTATTTTGAAATTGTTTGAAATTCTTTTATTTTAGCCGAAGGATCTTTAGTGTTGTTCAATCCACTTTAAAATCCTTGCTATCACATTGCGGTAAATATTTTCTCTATATTTTGCAGACCCTTGTGTGTCAAATTTATGAATGCTACAGTCTCAGGGGTAATTGAAAATTTATTTTGAAAGAGTGCTATAACATTAGCAACTTACAAATGCTTACTGGTTCATACTCAACAATTCTAAGTTTGTAGATCTAGATGTCTGTAAAAAATTATTTTCAAAAGTTATTCTCAGGCAAGAATTTTTTTTTAATCTTTTTATCAAAATTGATATTCAATTTTTTTTTAAAACTTTTGACAGAGCCCTTTTCAATGATTGCTTATGTGGGGACTATTAATTTTTTTATTTTATCTAAACTTTCCTGAAATAGTTGAAGTTATAATTTTTTTGTCGGGCCTGTAAAACTAGGTTGTTTTAGCAGAGAAATGCAGCTGTTCCGATGTGAGTTATTCAATTGGTTTGAAAATTTTTAAGTGTAAAGTTAAAGACAAGCGTTCTCGAGCCAACATGAGTAAGAGCCGTTAGCTAAAATGGGCCAATTTTTATCACGAGAGTGGCACAAACTTTATTTGTGTGTGTTATTTACGAAATAATGCAGCATAGGCTGATCCAAGCCCTTAATAATGTAAAATCTGATGCAAATGATGTGCCTGCTAATTTGAAGTAGCTTCGGGAGATTACGTTCATTAGAATGATAAAAGAAACAGCAGCGTAGCCTGGTTACTATTAAAAATGTTCAAGCTTGACAAAGGTATGGGCGGATAAGGTTCTGATGCAATTATTGCACAATGCTTGCCTGGATGTTGTTTGGTGCCACTTCACTTTATGGACGTTAGCATACCCGCTCCATTAAGTTATCTTACTTCCAAGCCACTTTAAGGGTGCAAGATACAAAAGGGAACAATTCTTGCGAAGTAAAAACATTACTGACACTCTTTCATGTACTTGCTTATTGTTCTCTTGTCGACATTTGTAAAATTCTCAATCAAACCATTCTACGTTACAATATTTGGTTGCACAAGTATTTCAAGGTTTTGACTAATGCAGTCTTGCACACAAACGGTATGCCAAGACTTTACTGCAATGCTCACGCAGGTACATTTCTTTCAACGACTTTTTACTTTACATTATTTGTCAATAAAATTTACAGATTTTATGAGGGTAACATGTCAATAAAAGGTCATATAATCTATACGCACCATCTGGTGTTCTAAATTGCGTTAAAATATGAATACAAATCCAAAATGAAAGGGAAAAAGAAAAAGATCAATGGGGCCTTGTTTTATTTTACGACACCAAATGAGCGTAGGGATTGCGCTTTCTTATCGCTTTCCCGTACTTGTAAAACACAAAAGGAATAGGCAGCATTGCTAGAGCCAGAAATGCCAGGACCGAGCCTCCCCAATTGGTTCCCAAGTTGTCAAACAAGTGGTATCCAATTAGTGGAAACGCACCAGCATAAAGAGACCTGGAAAAGGTGTTGGCGGCAATTGCACTTGCTGAGTAGCGGGTGTAGGAGTCCACCAAGTAGTTTAGGCATCCTTGGAAAACTACAAAAAATCCGCATCCGAACATACCCATGCCAAAGAACGGGGCAATCCAGTGAATGTCTGCACGCTGAGTCCAAGAAAAAAGAAAAATACCGGCGGGCATAAACCATGCAAATAGGAGCATTGGGTAGAGACGTTCTTCAGGTAGAGAAAGGCCACCCTGAGCGTTAACTAATCGGCTATAGCGCTTACTGGAAAGCACGTTGGCGACTCCTCCAACAACAGTACCTAAGAATATGGCAAGATAGGATAAACTAGACGTGATGCTGCCCCAGCCTCGAATTTCATGAAATGTATCTGCAGCGGAAGTTACAAACAGGTAAAACACGCCAAAAACAAAACTGGCATAAGTAGCAATGAAAAACACAATAGGCGTACCAAACATGGCTAAAGGGCGGACCAAGTGCACAGTTGTAAACTCGTGAAAAGTGAGTTCCCATTCTTCATGTTTAGAATGATAAAGCCAGTTTCCCGTTTCAGTACGCTTCTTTCGAGCCAGTCGACTGCAAAGAACAGGTACATATGATTCGCGAATTATCAGCATGTCTAAGACAAGAACTACTCCAGAAACAATTGCTGCGACCCAGCATGTCCATTGCCAAGTAGATTTAATATTAATGACTGTGCCAATGATGCTACCTAAAGTAGGTCCTAGAATGACAAAAGAGGCATAGAGTACTAGAGATATACCTCGAACAGCAGGAAGCCAAAGATCAGCAAGTACACCACCGGAGGAAACTACTGGAGCAGCTGCAAATAGACCAGCAAAGAACCGAGTAATAATAACACTTTCAATACTCGTACTTGCGCCCGCTGCAACTGTGAATAAAATAGAAATGAAGAAGGGTGCAAGGATACCGATCTTGCGCCCATATACTTCAGAAAGAGGACCAAAAAGAATTGGGCCAAAAGCAACGCCAAATATATAGAGAGAAGTAGGCAGAACAGCGATAGAATGGGAGACGCCAAAATGTGACTCAAGCTGGGTGGATACAGGGGCCATGACAGAAGAGTTGAACTGGGCGCAAAAGGTGGTAATCCCATATATCACGGTCAACTTCACTTTGAGACCAAACGGCCAGTTTAAAGGAAACTCGGGGTCATCTCTAGGCAAACTGACAAGAAAACAGCTATGGTCTTTTTGTGAGTCAAGTAGGTGTTGAACCTCTTCTTCAAGATTATCTTTAAACTTTGGTTTTTCTTCATCGTCGTGATGAGTAGCAAAATGACCGACAACAGCCTCGAGATCGATATCAACTTTAGGGTATACTGAATCATCAGTGCTATATGAGTTAGCCATGTTGATTTTTCAGCATGAAAACGGCTTCAGTTCTATTATAAAGCTCAGACGAGAAGGTTTGTGAAGAAAGTGAAAAAAAAAAAAAAAGACAAATTTAAATCGTTGACGAAAAAAGAAAATTAACAAAAAAATTACGTGCAAAAAGACAAGTCCGGACCAAAAGATTCTTTTGTGAGATTCGGATCGCAATGTGTCACGTGACTCGGAACCGTTGAATTTCCAATAACATATTGTGGGGGTCATGAAATGGGGGTTGCGAGGCCAATCTGAAATTTTTAAGTTGAGTATGAGTCTTTTAGATGTGAATCATTTGACGGTTTGTGCATGCGAAAAGGATGATGCGGTAAGGAAGAAATGGTTGTCAGCGACTTGCAATTTCATTGCTTGATTATCAACTTTTAGGAATCCAGTTGTCATTGAGTAAGAATGTGTTGCTACTGAGTATGGGGACTATAATTTATTCAGCTAGTCCATGTAATGCCATGTTTCTATCGACTTCACGAGCAAACGCTTCACACTTCTTTCGTTAAACGTGGGTTTTTTTTTCAAAGGAGTTTATATATGGGCGTCGTCGATTGATAGCATAGATTGAAAAGAGCCACAGCTGGAAATAAGACGTCGTCAGTACTATCGTTCTTTGTAAACAGTCAGCAGTTCTAAACTTTGGTTTCAATCCGTGATTAAACTTACAGTCGCTCATGGTTCTTTCGTCGTACTCTGCTTCATATCAAGAGTGTTTGGCATAAATTTCTTATCCTCCCGTCCTTTTCCCAAATCTTCCTGATCAATTTCAAAAATACTGGGTACGCTGAGCGCAACCTGATCAAGTTGCTCGGCATATTCGCACAAAGTGGGTTTTGGTGGCATTTTTTTACATGAAGACCCCTTGTATGGTTTATTTCTGCTTCTTCTCAATGCAGGTTGCAATCGCTTGTTAAAACAATGAATATTGCCAAAATTCAAATGTCTTGACATTTCCGTTAGATTTCTACACAGGTTTAAAACCATGGCTCAGTCGAATTCAAAGTCAACTTGACGAAAGCTTGCTACGGGCCTCATGTGACAACGTCAGCAGTCCGTCATCTAGAAGCTTTGAAATAACATTGATACTACAACTCCACTAGGCTGAGAACTTGTCTCCCTACAAATTTACAAGTATTACAGAAACTTGTACGCTCTATTCTGGGAGAAGTAATTTTTGCAAGTACTCTTCTGTCCTTTACTGTCTACTTTAAAATTTTCAAGCTCTACTCATGCATTCTCTTTTTTCCCAGAGATTCTGAACTAATATGAATTCTTCGCTCACAAAGTCTTGTTAAGCAAGTTGCCAAACACTAGATATAAATTGATGGTATTATGAGAAAGCCTCTTCCATACTCTCTGCTGCAGTACACGACAACTATCAATATCATACTTCCATTAATGTTTCCGTGAATGTATACTTCTCTGTATGTATAATCATTTATACGACTTTGGGGCAAGGCGTTCGACTGGCTTGAAACGAACTTAATCTAAATCCCTTCATCCCTTCTTTTTCCTACAAAAATTGGTCACTATATGAGCCTGATGGACAAAGGGTTACGCTGAACATTTGGAGTTCTGTTTTCGCCGATTTTGCATATAGATTGATAGTTTAAGAACTGTTGAGGCCGATGCTAATCCTTCGTTGAGTTCATGAGAGTTATTGACATTGGCGTCTTCTACTTTTGTAACTGCGAAAGAGTAGTCGGTGGCGCACTTTGCCTATTAAGTCCGCTACTCAGCGGGTCAGCAAGAGATGCTAGGTAAAGACAAAATTCATTCGCTAATAATATCAAATGCCAAAACCTTGGTTTAGAGATGAAATGATATTTGGTATCGCCGTCTAAAATCCGGAATGTCCAATGGCTGATGTAATTGAGCAAAAAACTAATCAAAATAACATTCAAAAGCTGCATTTCCCACCAACAAATTTCCGCCATCCTCATTTTTCACCCCCATTATTGAGCTACCTCTATATACTTTGCCCTCAAAATTCCATTCAATTTGTTTAATAAAGATACATTCTTTGGCAAGGTACTAAATTCCGTGCAATTTTTTAATTTTCCATACCTGTTGCCTAACTAATTAAGTAGGCTTTGAACTTTTTTTTTGTATATAGATGGGTCAGCAAAGAACGCAATACGCCAACGCGATTCTTCCGACGTATCGGCCAACGGATGCCACACGCGTTGTCAAGGCTCGTCTAAGTAGTGCAGAGACCTTAAACGAGGAGGTTGCAGACTGGTTTAGGGAGCGTGCTAGAATAGAGGAGACATATGCCGCAGAGCTAGAAAAGCTGACGCGAAAGGCCGTCCCTGAAATTCAACGAGCGGGTCTTTTTGAAGCCATCTGGTTAAGCGTTGTGCGCTCTACTAAGGACAGTGCCAAGGCTTCCAATTCATTTGCTCACAAGATTCAGCACGATGTTGAAATGCCTTTGCGGCACTTTCCCAGGTCCGCCCAATGGAATGACTTGAAAGTATTGCACGACGAGCTCAACACACTTTCCCACTCATTCAAGGCGAACGATGAAAAGTTGGATAAGCTGCGCAAGAAGAAGCCTGGTCAGGCAGATGCCCAACAGCATTCTTTAGACGAAGTTCGCGATCAATGGGAGAGTCAAGCTCCCTACATTTTAGAGCAAGTGGAGGTCATTGACGAGAGCCGTCTGGGCTACTTGAAGAACCTTCTCACTACATTCGGTACACTTGATGCAGACCGGTCAGAAAAGTCTATGAAAATTTCGGAAGCTGTGTTGAACAACATTCTGTCTTTTGAACCTTTGGATGAAATCGCCGCTTATGCTGCTCTGGTTGGAAAGGGTGGTGACCTACCGCCACTACCTTCGTCTCAATCCACACGCTCTGGGTACTCCCGACACGAGCGACCTGGCAGTATCGCTGAATCTGCAGTTCTGGGGCACTCATCTGTTCTGGGTCGTCCTTCGACTAACCAGTCGGAGAATTTGTATGACACCCCTCAGTCACCTCAAGCTTCACACGCCTCCCGTGACGACGCTACATCTTCATCCAAACTACGGTCCAAAGTTGGATCCATCTTTAGGTCTTCCAAGAAGAAGAACAAGGCTGTTCCCCTCCCTCCCGTTGCTTCGTCTCCCGCTTCGTCTCCCGCTGCGTCTCCTGCTGCCTCCCGTGCGCGCTACAGGTCAAGCAATGGACCTTCTTCTGCTCCTCTTCGCGATGAAATTGACGCCCCGAATTCTGCAGGATCTGCAAATCTTCAGCGTAAACCTCCGCCCCCTCCTGCCCGCAAAGCCAATGGTTCTGGTAACGTTCCTCCGTTGTCTGCGTCTGCCAGAGAGCAGGGTCAATTTGACAGTCCCACTTCTCCTATCAGCTTGTCCGCACCTCCTAGAAACCTGTCTGGATTTTCGGAAGCTCCAAACGTTGAGCCGGAAGATGTCAGATCTTTTGTTGATGTTCCAGCTAAGGAGGAGGAAGAAGATGAGGAGGAAGACAAACCTTCTAGACCTTTTAAGATTGACATCAAGCAAGATTCCATTACGGACGCGCACGATGACGATGATGTTGCACTCTCTGTTATTGCCTCTACCCTGCGACAACGCAACACTATTTCTGGCAGAGGCCAGCGTGGTAGACGGGATATACAATCTACTCTTTTTAACAACATTCCTCCTACTGCTCTTGATAATACGTCCTCGCCTTCTGCTGCCCAGGGCAACTTTGGCTCCATTTTAGAGGCTCCCGAGGCTACAGAAGTTCCTACTATTACACATGTTCCAAATGTTGCTCCTGCTGAGCAGAAAGTTGTCGCTGAGCCTCTGGCCAGCCCAACTGGCGACACGCATTCCATGTTTTCTGAGCAGTCTGCGGCGCCTACCGTGCCTACTTTGCCTACTGTTGTTGGTGCTACACTTACTCACCCACCTCTACCCTCCGAACCTGGTCTCAATGCGTCTGTCGTGGAGGTTGTTAGCGCCGTTGTCACCGATGGAACAGTCAGTCGTGCCCACCTTGTTGGAGAAATTGCGTTCAACTACCATGGTGATTTACCTCAGGTGAACTTGCGTATTAGCAATTTGGGCATATTCAACTTTTTGACACCCAACGAAGCATACGTACGTGCCATTGACCAGTCTGCCGGTTTGTATAACCTAAACACTGATGCACTTGGAGGATCAAGCAGCGTTGGGTTTAAGTTTGTGTCGCAAAGTGCACAGGCATTTGTGCCTGTTGACTTTTCTCCTATCTGGCGCATTGAGCAGAACCAGAGCAGTTTAATGTTGGCCTACAAGGTGGCTAACTCTTTCTTGCGGGAAAGTCCTGTTATACTTCATGACCTGGTAATCTCTGTGCCGATTGAGGGCGGTGTTGCAACTTCAGCAGTGTCCAAACCTCACGCTGTTTTCAACAAGGCCAAGCAGCGTATTGTCTGGAAGTTTCCTGAACCAGTTGTTGTAAAAGCTGGGTTTGAAGACCGTTTGCTTTGTCGATTTGCGACTGAGGGCCCTGCAAAAGAATCATCTGTGGGAATTGACATCAAGTTTAAGATGGTTACTAGTGGAAGCAAAAGCAAGGTTGATTCTTCAGGAAATGCCAGTGGAGACGAGTCTGCAGGTCATCAAGTTATTTTGGATTATGAGAGCTCGCCCACTAGCGGTCAATGGACATCTGTGAATTCCGTTGTATCGGTTTCGTCTGGCAAGTTTACCGTTCATTCAGAGCAGAATGTCCAAAACAACATTTAGGCAAAAGAAACCATCACAATATTAAATCAAATTGAAAGCACTTCTATTTTTTTTTAACTTTTATAATATTTGAATTCCTTGTGTTTTTTTATCATCTTATATTTTTTTTTTTTCCTTCTCATATCCTTGTTTGTTTGTACGTGACTTTTGAATGTATGTTCTCTTTTTTTTTCGTTTTTTATTTTCTATTTTGGCTCATGACATTTGCTGCATGGTTCTTGCCAAACTAGACTCCAATTTTAACCTCGCAAAGCTTTTGTAACTTATTACTTAAAACAGTGTGTGAATTACAAGATTTTGAACATGAAATATAAGGGCAACAATTAAATATTTCAAGCACTGAAATAATATAAAATAAAATAAAAATAAAAAATAAAAAACTTCATAAACGCGGGCATCATTATTTCTGGACACAGAGGAAATCCAATATTTCGTATGTTGAGCTGTTGAGCTACTCTGAATGTCTGTTCGAGTAAACTACACTACTGGCGGTGTGGACACTTCCGACTTTGAACTGGTCAGATACGGTACTTGTGGGGACTGCTTTAGATGTTTGATATGACTGGGTAGCATTAGAAGTACCGTAATGGTGATCTTCAAAGGAAGTACAAGAGCCTGCCACAGCTACAAACCCCTGGGCCGAGTGAATCTCAGCGTGAAAGGGTTGAAAAGGTGCCTCTTTTGCAACAACAATTTCGGGGGGACTTGGAACAGGGGCCGCTGAGCACTGGCTAGAAAATGTGTGAAATTGCATAGAACGGAAGGAACTGAGACGAGAAGTTTGGACCACACCTTTTCCATTGACAATAATGCGTAACCTCAAGGGTCCGGCCCTATTGTTTCTTACTAGAGAAGAGGGCAATTCTCTAGTAGGAGTTGCCGCTCTGTTTGTAGCAGAAGAAGTAGAGGAAATTGCTTGAGCTACAGAGCGACTCGCAGACTTGACGAACTGAGCAGTGTGAGAAGTTTGCATTGTGTTTCCAATATATGTTATTAGGAAGTTCTTGAATGGCAAGTGTGAATAATATTTGGGCAGACCAGTAGGACGCGAAACCTGGGGATGCTTTCCGCTATTTATACCTCAAAATCGTCGTCACACACCTCTTGTAACCGAAAAGTTATCGGTATGAAATGTTTAAATTTCTGGGGAAGTTTAGCTAATAATTCCGCGGTTACATAATTCTCAAATTATCGGGGGACATTGCTAGTATGCAAAACACGACGAGACAGGTGTGATAACTATTCGGGTGTGTGGGGAAAATTAAAAAAATAAAAAAGTTTCGATAAAAAATAGGGTGACCAACTTTAAATTATAAATTATTACTATCGCTATAGTGACGCAACATAAAAGAGAATAAATGTTTTATTTTATAGCGATACGTTAAATTGTATTTTTACACATAATAAATGGGCATCTCAAATATTATTATATTTTATAAGGGTATTCAAAATGCAGTATTATCACGTGCTGATTCACTGCCAGAACATTTGAAAAAGCCTCTTTTTTTTTTTTTTCTTTTGCCCTACTGAAACCGGGGACAAAATCGGGCTTCAATCAAATAAACCTTCTTGCTTTTCGCGTGAATTCAAATAGTATGGCCGAGGCACGGACGTTGCTGCTGGAATGAAGGTTGCAAAACGTGAGTCTTTTTAGAAGAAAATGTCAACCGAGGAACAGAAAGTGGGTATCAGGCTTCTCTGATAGCTATTGCAATGTTTTATGAAGTTTGGACGTCGGAAATGCAGGGTAGCGTTGTGATTTGTATGCGGAAGCAAACAGGAGTTTGTGGTTCTAATTGAAGCCAAATCACAAGTCCAAAATCCCTATTTTTAAGGGATTTGTTTTGTTTTCCAGAAGGTTTACAAATTCACTTTGATGTCAAAAGTAATTAGTCGGAAGTTATGTCATTGACTTAGGTAATGATTTGGTAAAAATATCTCAACTTGCTTCATACTCATATATAGAAAAAGTATTATTATATAAATAACAATACTATAATAAAAGTTTGATGAAAACATCTCGAATATAAATAAAAAAAATGAAAATAAAATAAAAAGTCGTATAGTTAAAGACTGTATAGTTTTTTTATATTGTATTTTTGTTTATTTCTTTCCTTTTCTTTTGCATCAAGTTTCTATAAAGCAATTGATGATGATTATTATGTCTTTTCCACTTCACCAGTTATTGGCAGCAACTGTTCGGCCATTACCAGCAAGTTCACGCTCCTCTTCATACTCAACTTCAAGTCTTCCACCTCCTAATAACATCACGTTAGCATTCAAACTTTTAAAAATCAGTGGATTGTGTTTCAACTCACTCTTTGGCTTCTTGGCTTTACTCTTCTTATCCGACTTGGGCGCAGTTTTTCTCTTGCCCTTGGTTGTAGGCTCATCTTCGCTATCGGCATCGCTATCTTCATCATCACTGCTATCACTGCCGCTGCTGCTGCTGCTACTGTCGCTGAACTGGCCATCCACTTCGTCATCTGATCCGCCAAGCCATTTCTCCAAGTCCTCTAAATCGACGAGATCCTCCTCATCGTCATCTCCTTCAACGTATTCAACTTCACCGCCATCTGAAAATTCTTCCTCCTCTTCCTCCTCATCTTCTTCCTCTTCCTCTTCTTCGCCTTCTACCTCTTCCTCCTCTTCAACTCCGTTCAACACCTTCTTCCAGATCTTCTCGTCCACATTCAAGGGCTGCTCACCGTACGCACCGCTCTTTAATCGATTCAACAACTCCTTTTCAATAGCACGCTCGACTTTAGCGGCGGCCAACGCCTTGCGCTCACGAGTTTGCTCACGTCTCTTGACTTTGGACTTGACGCCCACGTAATGTCGTTCATTCTCTTTCAATGCCAAACGACGCTCTGTAATGGCCACTTGCGTAAGACGTGTGAGACGCTGCTTACACTTGTGAAGAAGAAAGCTAGGCCAGTATATTAATTGCTGGTCAATCTGTTCAAGTGCTCGCGAGTACTGCTTAGAGAGCCGGACTCGCTCCCATAACTTTGCGGGTGTATGAGCTCGCTCAGCCGTTTTCATGTAAAGGTATAGCCGCCCATTTACGTTACGGACGGTGGCATACTTGGCATTAGCCAGGGGACAGGATTGTCGACTACACAGACCAGAGACCTACAAAATTGTTAGCACAGATCATAATCACACCTTCCAAGTGAAAAACCTTGACAAGTAGTAAAAACTCACATTATATTCATTTCGACAAAAGTTCTGGTCTTTTGTAGTTTTCAGCTTGAATGCACAGAACTGATGATTGATGACTTGCCAAATGATCTAGTTGCAAAGTTAGCACTTGAACCTCCTTAGAACTTCTCTACTAGGATTAATATCTCCTTCCGTAAAACATACTTCGTCTGACATTTTGACTGATGAACTAAAAAAAAATTAAAAAAGAAAAAAAAAAAGACTTTTAGAATATACAAAACTAACGACTATTTTTTTAAAGTCAAGAGAAATTTCAATAAACCTTCTATGAGAGGTTGTTGTTGTTTTTTTCCAGCCAAAATTTTTTTTTATTTTAATTTTTATTATTCCTCCCAACTTGGAAAAAAAAAAAATTTAAAAATTTTTTTAATGTAATTTCTAAACTTTACCCGGCTGTAATTAAAATTCGTCGTTTCGAATCTCACCTGAGACCAGTTTTTTTTAAAAAAAAAAAAATTTAATGGTATAATCTTGCACCCATGAAACATTTTTAGCAAATTTGAAAAATAAATAAATAAATAAAATAAAATAAAAACACTCCAGTTAACACCCACTACTAATCAGCGATGGTCGATCAACAGCAGGAGAAAGACTCTTTACAACTGTCGACTGAAAACAGGGCTGAAAGCACAACTGCTTCACCTCAAGACTAGTATGTAAATTTAATAAAAATGAAATCAAGTTATGAGAACCAAACTATGCTAACTTTTTGTTCCCTTTTTTTTTTTTTAATTTTCAATTTTTTTTTTTTTGTTTCTTTGTTTCTTCTCCTCCTTTTAGTCGAGCAACCTTTGAAAACAGAAGACCAAAAAAGCAAAAGCCAGTCCCCCCAATGGAAACCTTTCCCGCCAAACCAGAAAAACAACAACCCCCTTCCCCACCATCCCAGAGTAAACAAAAATACGGGGCAGCCAGAAATAAACGCGTGT
>JAKVQY010000092.1:0-28016 GCA_030463045.1 Geotrichum macrosporum | reverse complement strand
TTGATTCCAGAGTTGCATGTTGTCTGATCAAAACAGGTTCATTTACATTTTGCTTTTATTTCTTTTTAAAACAAACAAGCAATTCTAGGTTTACTTGTATTTTTCATGGAACAACAAGCTGTACTGCAGCGGTGGTTTCTTTGGGCCTGGTTCTTGTCTCATTATTGAGCTGCTTAATTGAATTCGGTTCTTCCGTAGAGAACAAATCAATTGGAGTTTCTGACATGAATTGTCTACATCTGGAGCGTTTGTTAAACAGGCGGTCGAGTAGTCTTCTCTGCAGGAATAGCTGGTATCGACAGCAGCAGCAGCATTGAACTCACAGGCTGTCACAAACGAGCGGCGACTCTTATAAAGACAAACGTTAAATCACGCATGAAGAAACATGAAGAAACACGGTTTAGACAGTTGGTCCAAGATTAAATTTGCCTCTTGTATTATTGTGAATGTCAATTCTTTCCGGTTTTGAATTGAGAAATGAACAAAACCTTTTATAAACAACATGAAGGCAGCATGAAGAATGGCAAATATATCAGAGTTCTTGGCTGTATGGCATTCAAGGTTTGAAAGACGATATAACGATTCAGTTTGTTACATGAACTCCTCTCTAAACAGGCTCTCAAAGATCATGGACCATGCGTGCAATGAAATTGCGAAATTAACATGAACTCTTCACTGCATTTACAGAAACGCAGTAAATGCTGAATGCAAATATCAATGCAAGAATTTAAAGACTGTTAATTGCGCTATTTTGTCTCGACACATTGGTCCATGTTTGTATTCTTGAAAAGTATTGATTCCTGCGTGTCACAAACACCAGCTAGAATGCGACTGTATTTCTCGTGCATCTTTTGAAATATCTAAACCGACAATACTACTTTTCATCAATTACATTGGGGCATAAATCCTGTTTCCACTTTGATAGCTAGATTTGATGCTGGAGGTTGCTTCTAGATTAACGCAGAGCAAACAAAGAACTCGGACTTTTGCACGACTGATGATGGTTCATGCTAAAGAAACGCTGGAATTTTTTTTAAAAGCCTTGTAGAAATAGTCAAGATGAATAGGCAAGATGAATCGAGCCATTATGGAAACATGCATTTTCAGTTTCAACTAGTAGAAATAAACATCGCAAACTTTTTTTACATGCTTCATTTGGGACTTTACATACCTTTCTTCCTTCCATTCACCATTCAGCATCGTTTATATCAACATTCTTGTATTTTATAACTAAACGCGCTTGTTTATTCACTAATACACGTTGACTCATGGTCCATTCATTTGGTTTTTGCACTGTGCTTGTGTTTGCTAACTGCTAACCTCCACCCACTTCAACATTAACCACGATGACCTTTGAGAAGATGAAAACAGATTATATAAATCATGACCTGCAATAACAGACCGTGAACGAGATGATTGAGTCTCATACTGACAAGCCTCACAGTTTCATGACTATATGCTAGGCCAACAAACCAGACATTTTAGTTACATATCATTAGGTTACCCTGATCATAGTTAGAAAAAAATATACCGAGCTTTCACCATTACCTTTTTATTTATTTATTTATTTATTTTATTTATAAAATCAAGACCTTTCCTCACGAACCATTTACTAGTTTTTCGTGTTTCACCAAACGGATCCTCATATATGTATTCTGTATATGGGTGAGTTTTTCTCCGTGTGATTGAGACTATTGTGCAAACATTTTTTATTTTTTATTTTTTTTTTTTTCAGTACTTTCATCTTTACTCAAATAAACAGTTTCTTGAATGTATTAAAGAGCCCCGACCGGACCGCCATTCTACATGTCTGCATCTAATTCTGAAGGCGTTGCACAGAAGCTCAATGAAACACCCCCGTCCTCGCATAATAGGCCAGAGCAGCCTGCGTCATCAACTAATGCATTAATCAACGGGACCAGTAGTAATGACGTCGAACCAAGTAGCACCATTTCCAAAGAAGAATACCTAGCCAAGCACAATCAAATCTTTGAAGAGCTGACAGGGTTTAACTCGTGGACGAGCTGGCGTCAAAATGAAGCCAGGAATCGAGGCGGTTTGGGAGCAGGCGACTCTGATTTAGATAGGAATGCCCTAATGTATGCAGTCAATCTTTCAATGGCCGCTTTAGACGAAGATACTTTTAATGAAGTTCAAATCCAGCGTGCCATCGATGCTAAATTCATGGGAGTGGCAAAGTCCGAGAAAAATTCTTTAGATTCTCTGCCTAACGACGAAGCCCGAGTCCGGTATCTGGCAACAACGTGTCGCCGATTACGAGATAATTTAAATGAGTTGGAGGTACACTTTCTGAGCTCAAGAAAGGTCATGGAAACCATGGCGGATAGTGAGGCGCAGATGAAGCAAGAACTAGAAGTGAGCGTGACCACTAGCCAAAGGTTCGCGACAATGTGTAGCGCCTTAGAGTCCAAAATCCGGTTCATGACCAAGGACTGCGAAAAGCACAATGACCAGATTGCAGATTTGGAGAAAACCAAGCAGAACCTTACCGATATCGTCAAAATGATGAGGTCCAACGCGCAAGAATCAAGGGAAACAATTAAAAAATTAAAGGAGCATGGCAGCCAGCTGGAAAAGGGACTGGAAAACGTCCAGAAATCTTTTGACGAATTCCAGGCAACGCATGCTGATCCCTCAATTATCAGCGAAAACAACGACCTCAAGAGGGAAAATGAAGATTTCAAGCAGAAAAACAAAGATCTCAAAAAAGAAAATGACGAGCTTCGCAAGCGAAACGAAGAGCTAGAAAAAAATGCAACTCCAAAACCAAAAACTTCACAAGAGAAGAACCAAAACCATGAAAAAAGTACTAAGTCAACCAAGAATCTATCACCAAACAATGAGAATTCAGCAGAAGATCCAAAATTAGAGCACCATCCCATGTTGCGAGATCTTATTAAAAAGTTTAGCATTCAAGGTAATCCGGATTTGGTCGACCAGCAAATGGAAGCTGTTCGGCGAGAGTACCCTGAACTGCTAAGCGGTAAGCTCCGTGTCTTTTATGAACAATACGAAGCCCGCGAAAAGTACTTTGTACACGCTTTACGGTTAGCCAAATTGGAAACACTCGTGGAGCATGGAAAACTTGAGCAGGAAAAGAAACGGGTTGAGACGGACGCAAAACGACTGCAAGTTCTTTCTGAGCAAGTCGAGACATCGTCAAAAGTTGAAGTCAACCTTCGCGCAAGAGTGGCAAATCTGGAGGCACTCATCAGGAGCTTGGAAGAAAACGTTACCAAGGCTACTCAGGACATGATTAAAAAGAATGAGAATGAAGAATACGTACTTTCCTATCTGGACAAAATGACTGAGCTAGCAACAAACATGAACGAGCGTAATGAGACTTTAATAACGGAATGCGATTCGCTGCGTGAAAACATGGAAAAGTTGATAAAGGAACGGAATGCAAACCAGAGCAACTACGCCGGAGTTTACGAAAAATACACAGCTGCGCGCAAAATGTGTCAAGTTCTAGCGGCAGAACGAGATGAATTAGAATTTACGATAGCCAAGCTGGAGGGCCAAATAGCTACCGGATTTTTAGAGGAAAAGGCTGAATATTTAAAGACCAAGAAATCAAGGGCAAAGCAATACCCCAAACGACCTAAACCGCAAAGTGGCACGGACAACAGTTCAAAGGTTGAAACAGAGGCACCTGGTCCAGATGGGCAAGACCAAACCGAAACAGCTCCAGTTCCAAGTTTGCAAAGTGAGGAGAACTCTTTATTGGAGCTTTTTATCAATGTAAAAAAGCGTAATCAGCCTACACAGGAGCCTACACAGGAGCCTACACAGGAGCCTACACAGGAGCCTACAGAGAAAGAAAATCCACATGTAACTCCGCAAAAGGATGAGCAAATTTCTCTGCCTAGCATCCAAAATGACGAACCTATGGAACATTCCCAGTGGCATACATTGTCCCAATCCTCCCTAGCGCCTGAAGATCTACAGTCCGATTTGGCCTCTCTCAGCGAAGAAGGATTGAGCAAAAGGCTCTGTGGTCCCTTTGAATCCGAGGCCAAAGCATCCGAGTATTTTTCGAAAGTGTTTGGGTTTGACATTACAGGTATCCCGTTTCACGAAGTTTTACAGGAATACTCAGAGCTTGCCAAACATAAAGACGGAACCAGCGTGTGTGAGAATAAAGATTGCCCTCTTCATCAAAAGGACGCATCTTTCCGCAAGGGATGGTTTTCTCTAATGAGCAATATTGCTGGAATGGTAGAAAATGGCACAGCTTCTAATACTTCTGCGCCGGCTGGCCAACCATTCTCACAAACACCACCTAGCACACCTCCCCCAGTATCGTCATCTTCTACGCGCCAGACGATAAATGGCAAGCGTGTATTTGGTCCCGAACGACCGCCATCCATGCGAGTCGTTAAAGAAGTCTACATGTAAATATTTGATGAAATAATGTCGCGTTTGTGATACTAGCCGATTTGTGTGCTTCGAAACATCCAAGAGGGCTTTTTGAGTTAGGGCTTTTTCGTTTCCAAAAAGAGAAATTCGCAGTCATTTTTTACTTTTTCCGCATTTGGAACCTGAAAAAAATGGCTTATGTATAAATGACTAATACACAATTTGGCTTGACAATTTACAAAAGATACCAAGGTATAACAGTTTATAGGCTGGTAAATTGTGTTATAGGTACATACAAATTACAATACTAATTTTTTTTTTTTTTTTTTTTTGGTTTTTTTGGTTTTACTAGTATTGGAACCATACAAACTTTTTCTGTGGATTTTTTTTTCTGTTCAACTCTCCTCTTCTTGTGACGACTTTTTCGAATCTCACGACGACGACGACAGGACGACCATAAACATCAACAATGGGTAAGTTTAGAGACATTACAGAACACATTACCAGTGTTACTGTTTGATTGAACTTTGTAGAAGGATATGCAAATAAACAAAAACAATGAGGACTAACATCAAATTTCAGCCATTTCTAAGAACTACGCCCTTCAGAAGAACCATTTCAGAAAGCACTGGCAGGAGCGTGTACGCACTCACTTCGACCAGCCCGGTAAGAAGGTGAGCAGACGTACTGCCCGTGCCAAGAAGGCCGCTCTCGTTGCTCCCCGTCCTCTTGACCTGCTGAGACCTATTGTCCGCGCCCCTACCATCAAGTACAACCGCAAGGTTCGTGCTGGTAAGGGTTTCTCTCTTGAGGAGCTCAAGGCTGCTGGTGTTGCCCGCAAGCAGGCTCGTTCCATCGGCATTGCCGTTGACCCCCGTCGTCAGAACAGATCTGTCGAGGGCTTCGAGGCCAACGTTGCCCGTCTGCAAGATTACAAGTCTAAGCTGATCATCTTCCCCCGTAACGCCGAGAAGGTCAAGAAGGGTGAAGCTTCTGCTTCTGAGGTTGCTGCTGCCACCCAGCAGCTTTCCGTCGCTGCTTCTTTCCCCATTGTCCAGGTTGCCGCTGAGTCTGCTCCCCGTGCAATTACTGAGGAGGCCAAGGCTGTTAGCGCTTACAGAACTCTTCGTGAGGCCCGCTCTGAGGCCCGATACAAGGGTATCCGTGAGAAGAGAGCCAGAGAGAAGGCTGAGGCCGAGGCTGAGAAGAAGAAATAAGCCATATAATTGTTTTTTTTATACGTTAAGCCAAGCCAACAACCAAAAGAAAAAAAAAAAGAGTAAAGAGAGACGAACAAAAGTGTATTTATTAAAAATCCAGAACTAAAAACATCAAGTGTTGTAAAATACCTGTAAGAATTGTAGAGGCGTTAATCGACATGTATAATTGACCAAAGGTTTAAATTGAACCTGAATAAAAAAAAGTCAAGATATACCTGGATGCACACAAAATTTTATAAAATTAAATATTTGGGAGTACTCGCATTAAAACCCATTATTCGAAAACAATCCTCCGCTGCCCGACAAGAGACAGCCTGCGCTGGGCAAGACTTCAACTTGAAACGGTTTATGGGGAACATGCTCGCCATCAATGGCAAGATAGCCGTGCTCAAGTTTTGGGACCAGGCGATAGGCAAGAGCTTTGGAGTACTGCGTAAACTCACAGTTCACATGCCTTCCAGTTTCCATGCCTAACAACATTTTCAATGACTGCACAGTGTTCATACGATTCGTGTGAGTAATGAACAAGTCTATAGTTCCATCAGTTGGCAGTGTAGCTGGGAACATGAGACAGTCAGAAGAGATCCATGGCAGTTTACCGGCAAACAAAAGCGAAAGCTTTTCGCCATCAGGTAGTTTCGTCCAGTCTTCTGGGACCGGATCGTTGATAGTGCCAAACTTGGGTGACAATAAATCTGCATCAGTCATTTTTCTAATTGAAGAGTCTGCAACCATAGTAGCGTCTGAAGACGAAGATGCTGATTTTACAAGATTCTGGGCATAGTGTTCCTTGACTTGCTCGCGCGTCTCGTGGGCGTATTTTACATAAACCTCGCACGGGTATGATTTGCCCTCCAGAGTGTAAAATATTGTGCCGAGAACGAAGCGCGCATTTCCCATCCAACGCAATTTTTCAGTTCCCAAGTCTGCATCGGCAATAGTACCAATGGATTGCGTTAAAAACGAGATTCGTTTCGTATCGCCCTGTGTCATAAGCATTAGATCGACAGGCATGGGACTACCCTTGACAATCTCCAAACTTGCAATGGATGGACTGTTATTTCCATTCAAAGACACCGTCATGGCGTTTCCGGAGCCACATGGCAACTGGCAAATTGGCAAGGTAGCCAAAGATATGGCAGCATCTCCAGTTGTACGTTGAGCGAGACCATTAACTATTTCATGAGGAATACCGTCCCCTGAGCAGCACACAATGGCATCGTATTTCTCAGACAGATCTGGAGTTTGCGCGGCAAATTCTTGGGCATGGTACTGGTGAGTAGTTTCCATGACTGTGACTTTGCAATTTCCTAGTTCCAGGAATGGCCGGCATTCTTTTTCGTAGATGCGACGAGCGTTTCCTGAACCTCCGTGTGGGTTTATAATGACCAATAATCGCTTCCGCGACTTTGCACGCCCATAGGAGCGCTCTAGGATGGTTTTTATAGTAGCCGAGGTATTGCATGATGATTCAGAAAGAAGGCTTGCTTTCAAAGAAGTCGGAGAAGTGAAAGTATGCAGAGAACCGGGACTAGCAAATGCCGTTCTTGCCGTGCTTTCAGTGTCAATAGACCGTCTTGAATACTTGAACATGAGATGCGATAGTTTGTGTTTTGGGTTTGGCTGAGTTGTAATTGTGGTTGTTGGTGTGGTAATTGAACTCGAAGAGAACCTAATTTGTATAGAGGCTGGCTTGAGCCTCGAAGGTCTTGTTTCTTTGGCATAATCCAAAATTATGACAGACGAGGAGGTATCTGATTCCCTGGCCCAGAGAACGTTATGATACGGAATGACTACACTTGTCTGCCCCTTAGCGAAACAAGTAGAGGGCAAACAAAACCAATTGCTGGCAGCTGGTAAAGAAATGTGTTAGTCTTAAAACAGTTTTATATAATGGAACAACGCTATTTCTTATTATACCTTGCTGCTCTTGATTGTGAATGACTTCAATTCCAGTCTCTAAAAGCCTAGCGCAATGAGATGTTTCCATGGTTGAACGAAATGTGGATGGAGAAGATGAAAGACAAAATGAGCGTGTTGAGAGGAATATCGGAGTCTAAATTGAGAATCAGGAAATTAAATAAAACGGGTGGACAAAAGACATTATATATTTATATTTGTTTTAATTGAAGAGAGAATTAATGCAATCTTTTTTTGAATTCATAGCTCCGTTGCTGAATTACTCTTCCTGTATCATCCCGTTTGGTCGTGGATAAAGGGAATATAGTGCTAGGGTCTAAGTAGTGGACTACAAGTACGATTTATAAGACTGCAGCTACGATATTAAGACGTTCGATGCTCATGTCCAATAGAGTGCTAGTAGCATTGTCTAGCGAGCTTTCAGTTAGTCATATCCAAATGAGCAAGCGTTATACAAACACTGCTTTATCAAGACGATTGACAATGCCTAATGGCATGCACAGTAACAGCAGTGCAGGCCATGGTATGCGACCAATGACCCGGATCTAATAGCATTTACTAAATTTCTAAGAGACCTTTCAGCCCTTCAAACAGGGGTCATGACCCAACTAGAAGAAGCCCTCGAAACGGTCCATTTCAAGTTGTAACTCTAAGCTTGAGCCTCAGCAATAGGCACTTTTTTCTCCTTCCTAAAATGAACTTTCACTGTAGGCATAAAAACTGCTAGCCGCCAAATTTTGCGTCCCTGCGTTCATGTACCCAGATCCGTATCCACATGGAGACCCAACAGGTCTTCAATGCCTCCAGAAATGTCTGGCTAAGGAAATATTGCAGGAAGATATCGGCGAACGAAAAACAACTGCATTACTTTACACGGTTCCAGCCACTTACACCCAGATTGCAGGTGCTCTGCGCTGCACGTACAATATCTCAACAAGTCAGGTACACTTTGGGCCAATATCTGCAAACTGCAACCATAAATATCTTTTAGCTTGCGGTTGTGCCTTCCCATCCCCTAGAGCATACTGGTGAAGCAGCCTATTAATCTTCTCCGCAGTAGTCACAATCGACTATTTCTTCTAAACTTGTCATCCTGGATGGAGAATTGCACTGACACCGTTCTCCGGTCAGCACCATTTACTTGACGATTCAAGATTCTTCATTCCGTGCCAGAATCGACTTGCGCAAATAACGGAAATTACCAGTAATTGATACTAACAACCTCATGCTTATAGAGATTGCGATCCCCGCATGATATTGAAAGTACATGTACCTTTTTCCATATTTCGGATTATACTGTAGAAAGCACATCCGAGTCTTACGTATAAGATAACCAGGAATGAAGACTTTTTTAACTTAATGCCTCAGAGCAACTCTTAATCTTTGAGATTCTCTTTTCGATGAGTAGGCTTAAAAAAAGTTTTTTAGTCAACATTTGGCATCCACATTACTCAAGTTGTAACGTTCCGACACATGAACCGTAACTGCTACTCTTGAGTTTGTGATGATCAACTACAAACATGAGATCTCAAACCATCTTTCCTACTGGACCCTCTACAAATAGTCAGAGTAATTGACGGCTGGAAACATGACTAGTCCTTCATCTAGGCTGGCTACTCCTCTTAATGGCATTGAAGGTACCGACCCCTTTGATTATTCCAATCTCGAGCATTGCCTTGATACCATTTTTCAGGAGGAACTGGGAGGTAACATAACGGCAAATTCCACACCTTCGTCTGAATACCCAATACAAATTCCAATATCTAACTCCCCGTTACTTGGTCAAGCTATTTCCCATTCATTTGAAGATACCGCCAACTTATCTTGTCCCTCTCCCAACAAGTTCTCTCACTTATTTCCAGAAGGAATTGCCTCTTGCTATAGATTTCCTGCTATGAACTTCCATTCTGACCATTCTAGTCTTGTTGATGGCTATCAGACGCCTATTAGAATCACCTCAAATTTATTCAACAATCAAGACACGCTACTTGAACAACCAAAACTTGGTTTGCTAAGAATTCTTTTTTATAGGTTTTGTACTAACGTTGAATTTAGAAGAAACCGTATTTGAAGACTCGTCTTCTGCCAGCTCTATTGAAGAGGTATCTGGGAATGCATCAAGTAGATCGTTCTTTACCCGCTCCGTTAAACGGAGTGCTGACTTTCTTCGCAATAGGGCTAGTATTAGAACACGCAAACCACGCCGTTTGTCAGTACATATTCAGTATCATGGGCACAGAAATCCCAAGCATACTACTTTGGTAGAGGAACAAGCTCGGAACGAATCTATTCAAGCCGATTTGCACACTATTTCCAAGAAATACCCATTTCAAGATCCTCCTGTACTAATGACGGTTCCTTCGGCACCATTCAACTGGAGTGCGACCTTTTCTTATGACCCAATTGGATACGAACAGATATATACCCACAATCTTCAAAAATACCTTGCAGATCATTTAGATCCTGCATCTACCATTGAGTGTAATCGCACATTATATTATCTTCAGTGCCAAATTCAGCTGCTCAACAAGAAACAAGTGGTTTTTCTTTCCAAGAAAATATGCCACTTCATCAGCCTCTTGCAGGAAAGCCAAAATCGAGTTGATAAACAAAGTATTCGAATCAAAGAGCTTGAAAATGGCGCGAGCGAAAGCGTGTTACGTAAGGAGATTCAGAACCAATGGAATCATGAGCCACTAGGAGAAAGGCAACCGTTTCGTGAGGTCCAAAGCGTGGAAAACAATGTGGAAGAGAAAAATCATAGCAATCTCTTGGGCAAAGATGGCGACTTTCGACGTCGGCGTATCAATGATTTGGAGCATCACGTCAATTCCATGTTCAACGAAGCCCAGACCTTAGATTCAGATAATGAGGGCTTGAAGACTCCAACGCTGGAAGACTACTCCGATTTAGATCTTAATAATCCTAAAGAGGTTGTCAAATATATTACTGCGCTTCTGGATAGACATGCTCACGTATCGAGCATCCATGACCAGCAAATCGAGGGATATCAAGTCGAAATGGAATTGATGGAGGCGCATATAAAAGAGCTCAATCAGGCCGTTGAAATCAAGCAGCGACGAATTGAAATCCTCGAGCTCCAAATTGAAGGTATGAATGCTGAAGGAAGTAAAAAACTGAAGAAAAATAAAGGTACCTCTACAGGAAATACCATGGACAAAATATCTACTGATCAAGCTTCAATTGAGCAGATCTGTGCAGAACGAGAAAAGTACAAAAACGATTACATTGAGACCTCCTACTTGTATACTTCTCTTGTAGAGGATACTGAGCGACTGCAAATTATTGCAAGTAAAAAACTTTTTAGTGCTCAGGAAAGAGAGAGCGATACTCAAAGGAAGCTTGATGAGTGTCAACTAGCAGCCGAGAAAAAGATACACGCACTTGAGGACGAAAATGAGAAGCAGAGACTTGAAATTGACAGTTTAACCAAGAAATTGACATTGCATGAGAAGAAACAAAAAACAACAGAAGCCAGAAATACTATTGATACCTTGAACACTCAATTGCAGAGTATTCTTCGACCCATAAGCATGAGCGATAACGCGCAGAACAAAACAGATATGAGTGAGACTACCGAAGTGACAATTCGCTTTCATTCTACTAATGCAACAGATTTAGCAAATGATGAAAATTGCGACCTTAGGCATAAATTAAAACAGACTCAGGACGACTACAATCAACTTAAGCAAGCTTTGGATGAAATTAAAGACCTGGACCAGGCCGGAAAAGAAACACTGAGTTTACTCACAGGAATGGATAACTTTGCACTACAAGAGGCCAAAATGGAGCTAGATATTGCTACAAAAAAAGTTAGAAATCTTCAAAGGCAACTCGAAGCTGCAACCTTGGAATTTGCTGACAGCAAGACTACATTGAGATTTGAATTAGAGTCGGAGTATCGAGAAAAGGAACAGGCACATTTAGAAAAAATTCGTACTTTGCAAGGGCATATTGCTGATGCAGACGAGTATATTGATGAGTTGGTATCAGCACTGGACGAAGCTACTCTCAAGCCAGATGTAAAGAGTAACTGAATACACCACTATTTTCACTTGAATCTCATCACTCTTTCCAGGGCGCCTCCCGGACAATGCTCGTACAGATGAAGTTTACATTATTGGAATGAACGTTTTCATGTTTCAAGTTTAAAAGCACGTGATTCACTGCTTAATTGAGCCTCAATGAAACAGTCAATGAATCTCACAGCTTTGTTTTGATTCTTCTGTTTACAATCTTGTCCTTTCAATTTTTCTTCCATTCCATTTCGCAGATGCTCGATATTGGTCTCAGATAGTATGAAATAAAAATTGTACTGCAAGGTACCCCAAGTAAATAAAAAAGCTGCGAATTCAAATTCTGAAGAAAAAGAAGACCGAAAATACACGGATTATTCAGCGAAAATGGGCAAAAGTCAGGCTCCCCATACACCGAGAATGATGATACCGCCGCCAGTTTCAAAGTTTTCGCTGATTAATATTGGCGATAGGGTCAAGTTACCGGAGGGGCAGCAAGGAATCTTGCGATACGTTGGACCTATCGCAGGAAAAGCGGGGGATTTTGCTGGTGTTGAACTTATTGATGAATGGGCCTCGCAAGGACGCCATAACGGGGAATACAATGGGTAAGATATGAGACAAAAAGGATTTTGATTTGAAACTGAGAACTAATGGCAAGCTTTGCAAAAGTGAAAAATATTTTGATACAGAGGTGGTTAACTCGGGATTGTTTATTTCTTATCCAAAACTGCTCAACTCTGTTCAACAGCAGCAAGCTGCAAAGAAGCTGGCCGGAGATCGTCGAGCATCATTGACAGGAGGTGCGCCAGCATTGCGTGCACCTCGTACACCCGATGTCCGGGTTGGATCACCCAACCGGAGATCAACTCAAGCATTGCCAGGCACTGGAATTGCCAGACATCGCCAGAGCATTGGAGGTATCACTACCCCAAGAAGAAGTCAGATCACATCTCCTGTTATCAAGTCTAATCAAGGGACAGTAGGCAATCCGTTTAAACGACCTAACTCGCAAGCTCTGAGGCCAGAAAGTGCATTTCCCAGTTTACAAGATGTCAGATCACAGACTAAATCGCCTACAAACAAAAGCACCGTAAGTTCTAGAACTGCGAGTGGGACATCTTCACTGGGAGCAGTTTCTACAGAAAGTAGTGACTATAGCGCAGGAGGGGATAGTGTTATCATCAACCGTCAAAATGGTAGAGATTTCAATGAACAGTACCTTCATGAGTCCAATACCGGAAGTAGCAGTGCAGCTGTTGCGCAAGCTGTAGCAATGGCTGTTTCTCAAGTTCAGGCCGACGCACAGAAGCAAATTCATGAACTTAAACAACAGCTTGAGACTACTAGAAACGATTTGCAGGAGCGCGATACACAGCTTCAAGAACAAAGTGGCCTGCTCCGTGATTTAGAAACCACAGTTGTAGAATTTCAAAACTTGAAGGAAGCCGAGGAAGCTGAGCGCGAAGTTAAAGGAGGGTCTAGAGGGCCCGAAAACGACAACGTTGAGGAACTTTTACAAAAACATGCAAAGGAGCTAGAAGAACGAGACCGCAAACTGAACCTTTTGAAATCACAATTTGAAGAAAAGCGCTCTGATTTTAGATCTACGTTAGACGATCTTCAAGCAGACATGCGTGATTCTAACGCAGCTTATGTGAGAGAGATTCATTCACTACAGACAAAACTTATTGAGGCGGAAAAATTTGAAGATCGAGTCAAAGAGCTCGAGAAAATGGTCCAGGAGCTGGAAACCGGTGGCCACGGCTCAGGTAACATTGTTGCAGACCAAGATGCGAGAGCTCAAATCATGAAACTAGCGGAACTAGAAAACAAACTGCTGGAGAAAGATGAGAAACTCAATGACATGAAGAGTCAGCTCGAGCAGGCCCAGCAGAGGTTTAATGACGTGTCTAACGCTTCATCTAGCCCATTTTCTTCGCCATTTGTAAATAGAAATGGGGGTGGTAATATCTTGGATGAGAATGGAACTGGTACGATTGATTCTGGTAGTGAAAAACTTAAGCAGCAGCTCAAGAGCGAACGTGCACAGCGAATTCAGTTAGAGAATGAAATTTCGAATCTTGAGTCAATAATTGAAGACAGGGTTTTCAAGGAAGAAGAAATGCAAAGAGAGCTTGAAAATCTACGAAACGAGACATCAAATTCTCTCCTTGATCAGCACCAGCCAGAGTACAACACCCCTACTACTAAAGAGGAGAGTCTATTTGCAGAGAATGATTTGGCACACGAATCTTCCCCTTCTATTGCAAAAGACTTACTTTTAGATGCACTTCCCATCAAAAGCTCACAGGTAGTCGCCGTTACGGGCACTGCAGTTTCACCTGAATCATTGGGCGTTCCTGATGCCTTGACCACTCCTACACATGCTCACAAATCACCAGAGCAGGCTACCGAGACACATTTTCCGGAACATAAGAGTATTGACAACTCCACTGTTCCGGTATATCGATCCCCAAAGAAAATCGATTTGGCAGATGGGCGTGATAAGTGGTGCGGCCTATGTGAGCGCGATGGTCACGAGAGCATTGATTGCCCTTACGAAGAGGAATTCTAAACGAGTAGCACTTGTTTATGAATCTCCGTAATGAAACTATTACCTAACGAATTTAAAACAACGGACTTGAAAAAAGAAGAAGAAAAAAAAAGACAATACAGGTGAACAATTGTAGAGCTCCTCCCCATCTCCGCAGAAAAGAAAAGTAAGAAATACAATCAACCAATGGATATTTGAGCAGATAAACACACGCACAGACTAAGATTACATGAAATATTTTTGTGGATTCATAAATATATTGTCAAATAATATTATGCTGAGGAGACAGCAGTTGTAATGGCATCAGCAACTGCAGTCACGGTTGATTCAACTGCTGCCTTGACAGTGGAAGTAGGAGTTTTGGGAGGCATAACAAGATCAACATAGCAAGACAGAATACCAACCAGAGCCAAGCTTTATTAAGGAGAAGTGTTAGTCAAGAGATATCAAAAAGATTGCAAGCAAAATCATACACTACGGAAAGACCAGCAGGTTGAGCATCTGATTTGATAACAGCAGGCTCATTCAACCATGCTTGCAGAGTGGTGAAAAAAGCAGCCCAGGAAATAATTTTGTTTCGGAGAAACATGGCTGCCATTGGTAAAGAGGAGGTCATCATGGATGACATTTCATTCTTTTGTGGCTGCGAGCCGGGGAAGCTGCAACGAGGGCATTAGCATTAGGGAAGACAGGTCTCAAGATAAAAAAAATGAATAATGATGGAAAAAAAAATCGATAAAATTAATGCAATAGTCGTGAGCTTACCGAATAACAAGGTCTGCGCGTCGTTTATCAGTTAGCTTGACCATTTTTACTGTCTAGATTTTTCTGATTAGTGTAGTGGAGAAGGTTTATCAGTCAGTAGCCAATAATTCTGACTTCCCAACCTCCTGAAAAATGCATATAAAATCCCAACCCTAGCGTATATTTAGGTCTTGGCCTTGCAATTCGGGTGGCACAAGTACTATCAACGCCATTCCAATATAATATTTCCAAGCTTGTGAAAGGAAACCTTGAACTTTAAAGAAAGAACTAAGAGATAGGAATCTTGAACTTGGGATCGCACGAAGGAAAGAAATTAAACAACTCGAGAAATGTCAGGAACTTGGACGGAGGAGATTGTGAAGTTAGTTCCATTGATAGTGCTAGGTTTTATTGGCGTTTATTTTGCGCTTGCTCCAAAACGTACAAAGAATAAGAAGAAATTGGTAGTAGGGGATATTCAATCGCAGAGACAACAAAATGATAACGACCCATTAATATATAGGGACCATGATACGGGCGAGTACCTCATATATGAAAACGGAAGTGATACTCCGCGCCCTTTTTCAACAGATGAAATAGTTAGATTGACTGGATCCAGGCCAATTGAGGAAGAACAGGATCAGGTTCGAGTTGGTGGAAACGAACTTGAGGGAGGGGAAGTGGAACAAAATCAAAATCATGGTGGTGGCGTTATTGGTCCTGAAGATTTCGAGGGATTAGGCGATGAGCAATTTGATGCCGACCTAGAACGGGCAAACCAGCGACTTCCGCAGCCATTTGGAAGAAACGACGGTCCAGGTCCTGCTACTGTAGCTCGGAATGGCAGGGTTGTGGGATCCAAGAAAGCCAAATCAATGGAACGGAAAGATCAAAGACGCGCGTTCTTTGAACATCAACGTATGCAAGCGCTTGTTACAAAACAAGATGAAGAAGAATACGAACGACAGTACAGCGACTTGATTGAGGCGGAACGCGAAGAGCGACGGTACCTTGAAGAGGAAGCTGATAAACATCGAAAGGAACAACAACGTATTCAACGCTTGGAAGAAGAAACTTTGAAACTGGAAAAGGACAGGGTGCGCCGCGATTTACAAGCATTACAGCCTGGCGGTTCTATGAGAATAACGAATGATTTGGAAAGAGAAATTGCTCTGTCTTTAACTCCGTCGTCAGGGAATGCTAGCTGCTCTGCGTCGTCTCCGTTTGTTGTCAGTGAGGGAAACTGGGTCATACGGTTTAGTGAACCTGAGTTAGAGGAATTAAGCAAATCAATCAAAGAAAAGGGTGTTATGACGTTTTCAGAGCTGGCTGATAAAATGACTTTGATAAAGCGGTAGAACATGACAAGTTTTGTTGTATTGCACCTAGGTTATGAAGTGTAATTCTATCAGGACAGAATAAGTTTGCAACGCCATTGTTTCAACGGATTTTGTTCCTAATAGGCTGATCAGAAACGAGTGGTCATGGGCAATTATACTACAACACTCCAACGCTTTTGTTTCGTAATTTGACCAGTAATGGCAAACGTGTATACTCGTGTGTATGCTTTAGTTTCTTATCCTCGGGTATCACTCTCTATTATTACAAACTACAGCTTATTTCTGAAAGAAGGGGAAGCCATTCTCTCGTATACAAAATCTGACAAAACGTCTGAGGGCACATCCTGATGCCCTGGGAGACTGCGAACATCAAGTAAAGAAGGATCAAGAGCTTTCAGACTTTGAGCTCCCAGAAGGCGCATGTTCATTTCAAATTCATCCTTAAGAAGCTGTATGGCACGCGAAACACCCTTTTCCCCGTACGATGACATGGCATATAAGAATGGTCGACCAATGCCTACACCTTTGGCACCCAGACATATAGCTTTAATAATATCAGTAGCACGGCGAATTCCTCCGTCAATGTATATTTCAAGTTTATCTTGTAAACCACGAGCACGCAGAGCTTCCATAACCTCAACAAGAACTTCAATCGAAGAACGAGCAAACTCCAGTTGTCGACCGCCGTGATTCGATATAACAATTCCTTGTACACCATGTTCTGCAGCAAGAACAGCGTCTTCTGCTCGTTGAACTCCCTTCAAAATAATAGGCATCTTGGTAACGCCTTTGAACCAGGCCAAATCCTTCCAAGATAAGCTGGGATCAATGAAACTTGATATTGCTCTGGCAGCACCTTGTGTTCGGTCAATATCTCCAGAGTCATCTTCTCCTTGAATGTCAGCAGCATCCTCCTCGTATTTAGACCTCATATCTTTTTCACGGCGGCCGAGCTGAGGAGCATCGACAGTAATGAACAAACCTTTGATTCCTCGTGCTTCAGCATGTTCAACGATTTTACGAGTGATTTTGCGGTCTGAATTGACGTAAAGCTGTAGCCATTGTGTTTGAGATCCATTGGCAGCATCAACAATATCATCGAAAGAGCAAGAGGCAAGAGTTGGGATCATCTGCACAATATCATGCTTTGCAGCTGCCCTGGTCAAAACTACTTCTCCTTCTGGGTCACCAAGTTTTCCCAATGCAGTAGCGGTAATGTAGAATGGAGCAGAACATTTCGTGCCCAACATAGTCGTACTGAAGTCGACTTTGGCAACATCAATTAAAATCCTGGGCCTGAACCAAATACGATGAAATGCGCGGTGATTTTCTCTCAGAGATATTTCGTCGTCTGCTCCAGAAGAGTAGTAAGCCCATCCGGTTTTACTCATAACCTTACGGGCAACATGCTCGAAATCGAACAGGTTGTATATTTGAGAAAGAGCTGGCTTATTCCGTTGATATTCCAATCGAACAGCTTCTTCGGGATCTTCTTCTTCTTCTTCTTCTTCTTCGCCAACAGGAGAACTTGGTGGAGGAGGTGCGGTTTTCTTAACTAGAGCAGTTTGGGTATTCTTGAGAGTGGCGTCGTTAGGGCCGGCTTCAAGTACACCTAAATGCTTCTCCTTTGGCAAATACTTGTCGAGAGTATCCGGGGGATGAATGGGGTCAAACTTTTTCGTTGCATCTTTACCGGCAAACTTAAGAATGATCCTAGTTCCGCCAGGGTGAGATGGCAAAAACTCGGTTACATCATAAACTTTGCCGTGGACAATGACCCAGCAGTCATCCTTGTTATTGTGTTTCTGGACTAAAGGATAGAAACGTTAGAGCCATGAAATGTGGTGATTCGAATCGCTTACCTTCAGCTTTATTCACCATGACGTGTGATGGAGTGCTCGTAAATTAAGAGATGAATCGTATACAATGTAAATATAAGGAAGGATAAGGAAATTTGAAAGGGTGGGGAAAAAAAATTAGAGCTTGGGAAAAGATTTAGAGAGGATTTCTTGACTTTATTATACTTTTAATAAAGTCGACTTCTGAGTATTCAGCACGGGATTGTGGAGAATCTGGCATGCCGGCATGTTAAAATATTATCCCAATGGCGAGCAGGAGATTTGTCAAACTATTAAAGGCTTTGCCTGATACGTAACTTTAAGTGCTTGCTTTCTCCCCCACATTATTTTCGCAAACAAATTCATTTCATTTTCATCTAGTCAGCTTATCAAAAACTGAATATCACGTTTGCCTCGGCGCCGAAAACTATTGATTCTTCTCATACAATGTAAATTGGGCTATCAGATCAACGCTCTGCTATCACTGCTTGGTGTTTCATGGAATTTTTTCAACCCACATATTCTTTATAACCCCCACGAAGGATTCTTCAAAAGTTGCAAAACGCGCATGGTGGGGGTATTTAGTTTACATTAAAAAAGCGCAGTGGGGGCCCAGATAGGAGATGGATTCGGAGATGTTTGGAAACAATGAAGGCAGGATATGAATTGTATTGAGGACTGGTAAATCTTTTTTTGGGACTGGAAATGCTAGTTCAATTTCTTGAATTCGGAGATCGCATTGGAGCTAAAAGTGACAGTGAACTGGATAGAGCTGAAGGTCGTCTTACTTCGCTGCTTTAGAGCTCCTTTCATTCAATCTTTAGGAACTATTAGAGATGCATCATGCTGCTGGAAAAACGAAAAGTCTTGGATTCAATCACCCTTGGTAGAATACCACAGCTTACTGTGCTCTCGAATCTTTGGTTACTTCATAACGGACCAACTAACAAGTCCACGAAAATTTTCTTGATATCTTGATATATATATCAAGTTGATGGTGTGGAGGGAAAAAAAAAACCATTCAAATTACTGTGAAAGAGCGAAAAAAAGGCCAATGATATTACGACATAAACCAAGTGATGGTCAGAATATTTCAGTATTGCTAACGTTCACAGATTGATACAATGTTTCTCTTCACTCACCTGGTATCCTTACGAATACAAGCTTTTTTTTCATCCTGCAACCAAAGTCTGAAATCTAGCATTTCCTATTAAACTCATTGTCTCAAGTTCAGCCCAGCTGGGTAATATATTTGCCATGAATCGATTGGGAGTCCAGCATGTAAATGTTGATTCAAAGTGAAACTCTTAAAATCAAAGTGCCCGTCATGGAATTCATGCTCCATTAGCATCAACGGAGGGATTAACATGCATTTGATCGTTCCAAAATTTCTCAAACTAGAATGTCACTGTGGGCTCGAGAATGTTATCACCTTGAATTTTAAGTACAACACTGTAGCTATTCGTGTGCTATTGCAATGAGTGGACTAAGACCTTGGACCGTTTTGGCCAGCGTTTTGTGTTTTGTTTCTGTTGTGGTAAAGGATCCATTGAAGTTAGTTGTTTTGTACTGCCATGCTTCCATGATGAAACACTGTTCAAAGTCAATAGAATTGCAACAGGAATATTTCAAAGTCAAAGGCGTTTTTTATATGTTCTATATCTATCTGTTGCTCGAAGCTAACAATTGAATCTGCTTGCCGCCTTTCTGCCCTATCAAGCCTAACGTGCCTTGGATCTCAGTAATTCCACCGGTCCTAAGCTCACCACTCTGTGCTTACAAGAGGTGCTTTAAACAACAATTCTTTGAAATCCTTTTTCTCTGGCGGAATTTTCTCTGTATGGCTGCATTGAATTCGACAACGAACGTCTATGGCAGCTTTTTGTCTCTAATAAAGTTTTGTAAAAAAAAAAAACCTTTCAAGTATGTTCCTGAATGACATCTATTCGGCGGCAGCCTAAAGAGAGAAGGAAAAAAGGTTTTGGAAAAAAGGTTGAAAAGGTCCAGACATTATATGCGCAGTTCAACGTGCCTGCAAATGACGGACGCAATAGCATCATTCTGAAACTCGATAAAATATACGAATCACAATCATTAAAGAAACAAGCCGTTTTTTATTTCTCCTCATTAATTTTGCAATTTCTGTATTCATTATCATTTCGTTTATTCTCTCCTTCTTTCTTACTCCCTTTTTATCTTCAATTTGTTGTTTTCTAATTCCTCTCATTTCGTTAAGATCACAGTTTATTTTCCTTTTTCTCTCCCCCCTCCTTCTTTTTTGGACCCTTGAATTGAGAAAGGCGCACTGAAATTTATATCGTACCTCAAATCCCTCCTCATTACTTGGTTATTGGATTTAAATAAGAGTTCATTAATTTAACGACGAGACACCTTCGTGTACACATGGATAGCGACCCTTATCTTTCATCCTCACCTTCAATTACCGAAGAAGAAATAGACTTCCAGTATGTTTACGCCCTTCGGGCGTTCGTCGCCACAGAACAGGGTCAAGCTAGTGTTAAAAAAGGTGATGCCATGCTATTGCTCAATGACACTAACTCATACTGGTGGCTTGTTCGACTCGTCAATGACTCTTCTGTGGGGTTTCTTCCAGCAGAACATATCGAAACTCCTAGTGAACGTTTAGCGAGATTAAACAAGCATCGTAACGGTGACATTTCATCCCCTGCACAGTTTTCTTATTCAAATTTAATCAAAGATAATCCATACGACTCCGACAGCGAGCTAGATGAACCGCCTCGACACCCAAACTCAAGTTTAAAGAGGGTTAGAAGACAAACAGGTGGGAGACTAAATAAATCGGTAAAGAAGTCAGTAACATTCACACAAAATCTTACTTACGTATCGGCATCTGAGTATTCTGATAACAATGATGTAGAAAATGACTACACAGATTCTGAGGACATTGAAGGTGAATGTGACACAACTAAGCAAGGGAACAGTAATCCGAACGATGCTGACCCAGTTTTGGTCCAAGAACGATTTGCAAAAACACCAGATAATACGCTTGTATGCACTATTAATATCGAGAATGGAGTGAACCGAGGACAGTTTCAGAAAATCAAATCAGAAGAAATAGGGGACCAGAAGAAATCAAATGGTCTTTTTTCTCTCATGTCTAAAAGTAAGAACCGCAAGCAGGACGCTTCACTGAGCACCCCCGTTTTCTCAAACGACTCGCTTCACTCCAGACAATTGTCAACAGAATCGATTCAATCTATTGAATCTGTCACTCGCCAAAGTATAAACTCGGATTCTGAAGATCATACTGATAAAAGTTTAAAGCGCCGATCTCTATTGACTACCCGATCTTCTACGGAGCAACTCAAGCAAAAATCTATCTCTTCTCAATCACCTTCTACTTCAAATGGAATCAGCGGGCTGCTTAAACGAATAACTCGAAAGGATTCGATTCAGAAGCAAAAGGAACCCATGAATGAAAGTCCTGTTACCAAGATCTTGCCTGTTCTGCAATCATTTCCTGCTGATTCGCCGAATTCACTGTCTCCGCCTACACTGTCCGAGGCGGATAAGAGACACCCTATTTTAAAAATAGACACTTCCATTATTAAATCCGTACAGCCCTTAAATCCTATTTCTTCCAAATCGTCAATTGGCTGTGCCCGTGTGAATGAGTCGAGTGATAAAGCTAATCCGCCCTTACAGCCTTTTGGTCATATCGATCTTGGTGCAACTTACAGTGCCAAGCCCAATAGCCATAACTTGACATTTCAAGAACCTCGACACGCTGGGCCGTCCAATGTTTCCATTGCTGTTAATGACATTAATGTCACTTCGGATAGTGAAGTTCCAGCTTCCATAATGACTTCTCCGAGTACATCGTCACCCGCTCTTGTTGATGACAGAGATGACTCTTCATATGACACGGGTACGGCTGATTTGATAGATTTGCTTGATGAAGTTAACAGCTCAAGCACTCTAAACACAGATTCTGCTGGCGGCACTGGGTATATGAGTACGCTGCTTGAGTCGAGAAAAATCCACCCTAATATTGTGCCTATATTCAAAGAAACTTCCCTTCGCCTTGACCAAATGACCGATGTGAGTATTTACTTTTGTTTTTTAAACCCGCGAGATTGTTCTCTAACACTTGTTTTAGAAATTAAACGCGTTATTGAACACTTACCGCAAACCTTCGACTGCCTTAAAACCTAATGAAGATGGAGTTATTACTTATGAGGATACATTGACTAACAATGATATTTACGACTGATTTTTTTTATAATTTACTTATTATTTTGCTTGGGTCCAAATCATTTTGATGTTTAGTTTATTTTATTTTAGTTTAGTTTTTTATTAAACCTTTCACGAGCACTTTAGTAAATCTTGTCGGAGATTTGAAAGCTAGCGATTTCATATGAAAAACATTTTGGTTCGGTTGGGACTTTGAAAGTCTGTTGTGTGTAGGGTAATTTACCCCTAATAAAAAAATTTTGTGCTCTGCTCCTACCGCTACCACACGGGACTTTTGCGCAAAAAGCAGTGCCAAAGAAAGAAAAAAAAAAGTTGACGGAATTCAGCGTCTCCTCTCTTTTTTCACATAGTAATTTCCTAGCATTTCTAGCTCATTGTATAACATCTCTTAGAGATCATTGAGCAGATAACTCGTGGTGTGCCTAAGACCCTATAGAAAGCCAATTTATTCATTTCGAGCCTTTTTCCTTCTTCCCTCGAAAGGTTTTTATATTTTCAGCCATGGCTTCTTGGGCGCCTGATCAGGCCTCTTTGAATCAACTGGTAGATCTACTTAAGCAGACTTTATCTCCTGATAACCATGTTCAACAGGAAGCAACCAAGGTATGCTGTGCCCTCCAAGCTTAAATCTATCACTATCTAACCCTTTTTCAAGGCTTTGAATGCTGCTCAGTCCATGCCTGATCTAAACAAGTATTTAGTTTATTTGCTTGTGACTCCTGGCTCTGATCAAGATGCTACACATCGCTCATCGGCCGGCGTCATGCTAAAGAATAATATCTTGAAGAAGTCCAGCAACTTGACCCTCGACACCATGACATATATTAAGAGTGAGGTTATCAAGGGATTGACTGATCAAGCCATCATGATCCGGAACATCAGTGGTAACGTGATTACATCACTTGTCACTCTTGAGTCCGTCGGTGGCTGGCCAGAGATTTTGCCCCAGTTAATGAATATGGCCGAGTCCGGTAATGTGTTAGCTTCCGAGGGCGCCATGTCTGCGCTCGCGAAAATTTGTGAAGATTCGGCCAGAGATCTTGACCAAGATTACAATGGAGAGAGGCCATTGAACTACATGATTCCAAAATTCCTGCAATTCACATCTTCATCATCACCCAAAGTCCGTAGTCTGAGCATTTCTTGTATTAACCAATTTGTTTTGCTCAAATCCCAATCCCTGCTGGCTTATTTGGATGCCTTTTTAAATGCACTTTTTGCACTCGCGTCTGATGAATATCCTGATACACGCTGCAATATTTGTTCGGCATTTGTGTCTATTATTGCAATTCGTCCTGATAAATTGACACCTCATCTTGAAGGAGTCGTTAGCTTTTCTCTGCATTGTATCAAAGATTCTGACGAGCAAGTTGCCCGAGAAGGCTGCGAGTTTATATTGCAGCTTGCTGAATCCACTGAAATTGAGCATGATAAGGTCCAAGTTCACCTACCTCGCATTATCCCCACAATTTTATCTACTATGGTGTACTCTGAGATGGATCGATTACTCATTCATAGTTTGGCCGAGGACGATGAGGACGTTGAGGATAAACCCGAGGATATTCGACCTAATATTGTCAAGACTAAAGATGCGCATCAATCTAACAAGAAGAATGAGAAGGGGCTATCTCATGATGATGATCATGATGATGATTCGGACTTTGATGACGACGACGATGATGATGATGACGAGGCCACTGAGACTGCACTTTCCGAATGGAATTTACGAAAATGCTCTGCAGCAGCTCTCGACGTGTTTGCTACAAAGTACCCAGACGACGTGATTCAGCACTCACTGCCTCATTTGAGAGAAGGAATTGTATCGCAAGACTGGGCAATTCGAGAGGCTTCAATTTTGGCGTTTGGTGCCATTTCTTTGGGGTGCCTGGATCTCATCGGTCCTCATCTTCCAGAACTTATTCCTTTCCTTGTTAGCACTCTCAAGGATGGTGAGGCTGCAGTGCGACAAATTTCGTGCTGGACTCTAACACGATATAGCAGTTGGATCGCATACCATTCTGCTAATGGAATGAACCATGAGCAATATTTGCAACCAGTACTGGAGGGAATTTTAGAATGCTGTTTAGACAAGAACAAGAAAGTTCAAGAATCGGCCTGCAGTGCTCTTGCCACACTTACAGAAGAAGCCGGCGAGGAACTGGCACCATACTTAGAAGTCATTCTGGTTCAGTTGGCTTTATGCTTTCAAAAGTACAGAGCCAAGAATCTTTACAATTTGTATGACTCAGTGCAGACCCTTTTGGATCGGGTGGGCCCCGCAATAGTAGACCCTACACTCATTAATATTATTCTTCCGCCATTAATGGAAAAATGGAGTAAGATCAAGAACGATGACCGAGATATTTGGCCATTATTTGAATGCATGTCTTCGGTAGCTGCTTCATTTGGATCACTGTTTTCTCCATATGCAGCTGACGTTTACCAGCGCGGTGTGCAGCTGATTAATGACAATTTAATCATGGACCAGAACTGTCTTAACGACGTAACTTTGGATACCCCTGAGAAGGAGTTTGTGATTACTGCATTGGATATGATTGACGGTTTGATACAAGGTCTTAGGGCAGATATGTCAGGGCTAATTTCGCAGATTCAACCTCCTTTGGTTGAGCTGTTGTTAGTATGCTTTGAGGATCCTGTTGTCGATGTACGACAGTCTGCATTTGCACTTTTAGGAGATTTGGGCATGTACAACGTCGACCAACTTATTCCATATATGGACAGCGTGATGAGAACGTCAATAGGGCAGATGGACATTTCCTTCGGTCCAGGAGTTTGCAACAATTCAATCTGGTCGGTGGGCGAGATTTGTTTGAAACTAGGACCTTCTGTTCAGCCATATGCGGAGGAATTGTTCAAACGATTAGTACAAGTGCTAGAAGCTCCAGATGTGGTACCCACAGTTTCTGAGAATGCAGCCATTGCACTTGGACGATTAGGTCAATGCGTTCCCGAGTTGCTTGCGCCAAATCTCAATGGATTTGTTGACAAGTGGTGCTACTTTATCAAGGATATTTTGGAGACTGATGAGAAGGACTCAGCTTACATTGGTTTATGCCAGATTGTGGCTACGAACCCCAACGGGTTAGGCAACGAAAATTCGCTACTGATGTTTTTGGACGCCATTGCGTGTTACGTTGAGCCTAGCGGAGAGTTGTTTGAGGGTATTTCAAAGGTTCTCAATGGATACAAGTCTTTAGTGCCCGAGTGGGATAGTTTAGTGAGCAAATTGCCTGAAAACTCACAGACGTCAATTAGACAGCGGTATGGATTGTAGCAATAACTTAAGAGAGAGAGAAAAAAAAAAACCTGAATATCCAATGCTATTTACAGATTTTTACTTGTTTTTATTTAATTTTTTTTTTACTATTTTTTTTCAAAAAAAATATCTTCATTTGATTTGGCAAATATACATTTGAATATTGAGAAGTGTTTGTATATTCAATGAAGCATAATCTCGAGAAATTCATGATACTATGAGGGTTTGGGCAATTGCAAAGTGGCCAATCAGTGTTGACTCTTTTCATCAAACACATTTTTCCAAATGATTTTTTTCTAAACCTCTCTATTTTTTTTGCTGTTTAAATATTTCCACCTTAACCAGTCTTCAAGGAAATCAAAAGCATTAGTGTGAACCTTGTATGTATATGATTTCATTTCTGAGTTTAATAGATATTTTAGTATTAGCGGACGAACAATAGCTAACGGTTGTATCAGCTTCACTCTTGTTCAACAAAGACCAAAAAAAAAAATATACACAAACACACAACTACACTTCAAAAATGAGTCCTCCTGGTGTTAAGACTTATATGGGATGGTGGGGTTCTTTGGGCTCTCCTACTCAGAAGGGCATTGCCCGTTACGCTGTATCTGGTCATGCTCAGAAGCCTTTTGCTGGTGCCTTCCACAACGCCATCTTCAATACTTTCCGCCGTGTCAAGTCTCAGGCCTTTTTCGTCATCTTCCCTGTTACCATCTACTACTACATTTGGAAGGAAGCTGAGTCTTACAACCACTGGCTTTACACCAAGGCTGGTCGTGAGGAGCTTGAGCGTGTGTCTGCTTAACCGTTTGCTTCCCTGATTTTTCATTTCCTCTTTTTTTATTTTTTCTTCCTTACACTGTCTTCGCTTGGATCTTTAGACAAGCAAGATGAAAAAATAAAAAAATAAAATAAACAGGAAGCATTAAGAAAAGCCAGACATCTCTTAATACATCCACCTATGTAAGATCCTATTTGAATGAACCAAATTTGCATAATTTCATTACAACTTTTTGTTAAAACATGTATTGATATGAAGAGACCTTTCGTTCAAACTTATTGGATAGTAAAATGTCTGTTTGTATATTTATTAGTCATTATTAGTCATTCTATTACGTGAAAATAGTGAATAAATTTTTTTAACACGTGATAACAAAAATTGTGTCTTCTTTTAATGATTCAAAGGATCACCCACCGAGATATCCATCGACGACAAAGTTTCAAAGCTTAGAAACTTGACCATGGTTCCGTTAACGAAAAAACTAATCTTGTCAACTTGAAAGTATCAGCACTAACCTTGAAATTATATCCTTATTTTGTTCTTTTTTTTTCAGTTATTGGAAATACCCTGGGTGGTTCTAGGAGTCCATCTCCTTTGAAAGTAATGATGAAAGCGTGAGAAAAAAGTGGAAATATCTAGTTTTTTCTTTACTTCTATGCAATGGTTTTTTGCAATAGAAAGAAATCTACAGAGCTTGTTATTTCTCATAAAACAGCAATGTACATTGGAATATTGGGAATAGAGGTCTCCATGGCTTTTTGAACTACTTTGGATGCGCTACAGAAAGAGTTTTTTTTTTTTTTTTGTCTACTCTGAAAACTTGAATACGGTTCATAAAAAGAGGTCCTAAGAAAGAAGAAACGGCCATCTGATGTTGGGAATTAGGCCTCTTTGCGGATATTCAGAACGGGAATTAGATGTACAAGTATTGAAAAGTACCGCAGTAGTAGCCATTTCTGCTGCGTTCTTTTTTACTTTTCTTTCTCCTTTCTGCAATCTAAAACGCGTAGCCTGCACAAATTTAGAGAGTTTACGAGCTCCATATTTGTGAACGGGTTTTTTTTAAACACTTTTCAATCAGAAGAACAAGACATTTTCTCCTGCGGGTCGCATCCAACTCCTCCTCCCCTTCCTAGCCTGACACGTTGGTACCCAGGCACAAAAGAAGGACGCGCCCTGTGATTGCTCGCAAGACCAAGCTTAAGCTCAAGCTCAAGCAGCAGCTCACCGGCCGGCCTGCCCTTCCATCTTGTGCTCTTCTCCCGTTCTTTTCGCTGGCGGCGGCGTGCATCGAAACCTACGCGATGACCTTTGCATGGACACACGCTCTATTGGGCAATCTGCTTGTGTCTTACCGGGTTGTTGTTTTTTCTCGTGCAAAACGCGAAAAAAGCGTGACCGCATGTGAACTCTGGCAGGAATAGTAGTCTCCATATTGCCGTTTTTGAATTTGGTCTCATCCCAGACGAGTGACGTGCGGCGTGACAACTTTAAACATCATTTGACGTTTAGATTTGCCTCTTGTATTATTATGTTTAAACGTTTCAATGGATCGAGAGTGCAACTGGGGGCACTAGTGCTACGTACAGTCACATCTTGGTATTCGTTTAGATGCGTATGTATATTTTATTTTACGCGTCTCGGTTTTTTTTTTTTTTTTTTGGCCCTTTTTTTCTTTTT
>JAKVQY010000091.1:0-28068 GCA_030463045.1 Geotrichum macrosporum | reverse complement strand
GCTTGTCAACATTGACAATATTGCGCTCTATAGAAACAAAGAGATTGGCGAGACTATTGTTAAACTGCGCCATGTTTGCTTTGGTCAAAAGTTGATTGAAATGAACGCTGAACACCCCAAAACCTTGGAATCGCTCTAAAACTCTTTATTGGAATTTTGAAGTAGAATCAATTCTTTCTGAATTGAACTAATGTGAACAAATTAATCCGTTAAAAAGGAGGCATTCAAACAAAATTGAAAGATATTTGGAAAAATTATGAAATCAACGCAGTATTATAAAAACTTAGACTTGTGCCAGTTAAAACAGGTTTCAAGTGAAACTCATATTGAAACAAGGAGAAGAATTCTTTTAAATAATTTAGAGAAAGACTGTTTATTGTTCAGTTCAAGAATCGCCGCTCAGTTGGATCAAAGAATCTTATCAAGAACAGTATTCATGACACTGAAGCTGACAGAAGGAGAGGAAATTCAATCAAACGCCGGGAAAATTTTGAAAAACAATTCAATAATATTTCATTCTTATGTCTATGGTTGTTAAGATGAAAAAAGCAAGCAAATAAGAAATTACACAAAAACTATACAATGTTTATTTTTTTGATGCCTTGTTAGACTTCTTCGATTTCTTATCTTCCTTTTTGGTTTGGGCAGTAGTTGATTCAGATGATACCTTTTCAGTTGACTTCTTACTGGCAGCTTTTTCCTTCTTTAATGCAGACTTGTTTGTTTCAACCTCCTTAGCAAGTTCAGTAGTTTTCTCCTTGGCCAAAGACTTGACGTCATCAGTAACGTTCTCTGCTTTGTCACTAGTGGGTTTCTCAGTTTTTCCATCAGCAAACTTCTTAGCTTTCCGCTTATCAGCAGCAGGGTTGAGGCCCTTCTTTTTCATAGAACGTCGGCGCGATTTCTCAATGTACTCATGATCTTCGTCGTTATCAAACTCTGCAAAGTCATCATTAATGAGGGCAGGCTCATCGTCCTCCTCAGCACGCGCAAGGTCTTCCTTCTCCTTAGCGCCTGCCTTACTGTTATCATTAGGGCTGGGTGCAATCTTTTTGAACTTGGCAACGTAAAAACCGTCCACATTATACGTATGGGGATAATATCTGCGAGTCATTTTAACAGATGGATGAAATGCCTTTCCACGGAAAGAAGTAAATCCGGGCTTTCCAATTTCAAGGCCAGTTTCAACCAGTTGTACATTAGGTCTTTTGCGAAGAGCATAGTCGACAACAGACTCATTCTCATCAACCATGACTGAGCATGTTGAGTAAACAACGATACCACCAGTTGCAGAATTGGCATCGACTGAGTCAATTGCAGAAAGTAAAAGTTGCTTTTGAAGATGAGGAATTTGAATAAAGTCTTTTTCGGTACGACTGGTTTTCACAGCAGGATCTTTAGAAATAACACCAGTACCAGTGCATGGTGCATCTAAAAGAATACGGTCAAAGCCTCCAATAACACGAGGAAATTCACGGGCATCGTAATTGCATACAATGGTATTAGAACAACCTAAACGATGAATATTGGCAATTAAACTCTTGGTACGAGCTTTGTTGAAATCATTGGCAAAAACACACCCAGTGTTCTTCATAAGCGCTGAAATGTAAGTTGTCTTACCGCCTGGAGCAGCAGCCATATCTAAAACACGTTCGTTTTCTTGGGGATCCAGAGCCATGACGGGCAAGAATGAAGACGCAGCTTGCAGAATGTAGTGGCCAGCCAGATACTCGGGAGTAGCCCCGATAGGAACCTGCGTATCAAAGATCTGCAAACCCACATTCGTCCACTTACCGATGGGTTGAAGATTGACACCTCTGTTGATAAGAGCTTGAGCAAGATCGCGTCGCCGGGTTTTTAACGTGTTTGTACGAATAGTAGTAGGACGGGCTACTTCGTTGGCCTCGAAAAATTCAATGGCCTCCGCGGGGCTAAACAAGTTAAAAAGTTTTTCAGCCAGGAATCGCGAGTAACCATAGTATGTACTGATATCAGTCAAAAGCTGATTAATGTATTCGGATCGACTTCGGCCCTCTTCAGCCATTTCTTTAAAATTTTCAAGAACCTTGACAATTTCCAAGATTCTAGTTCGAATGACACCAAGTTCAGTAGGAAAGTTCTCAGGTTGATCAGTAACGGTTTCAGGAAGAATTTTAGCCCGAGGGTTGGCCTCGTTAGCTTCGTCTTCGTCTTCGTCTTCACCTTCGTCGGAGGACGCAAACATTTCGTCACTATCCTCATCATCCGATTTAATACCAACAGCAAGAGTGTGCTCGTTGGCCTCACGCAAAACTTCCTCATCATCATCATCGTCACTGAACATGGGTTTTGCTCTAGCTTCTTCGTCCGAATCATAAAAATCTTTTCCTTCCTCATTTTCCAGCTCTTCCGCATCAAATTCGTCATTTTCCTCTAGCTCCTCATCAGAGTTGTCAAATAATGACTTCTTAGTCTTTTCAATCTCTGCCTTCGAAACAGGCTTCTTGGACTTTTCCTTCTTATTTGAATCAGATTTGCGAGGCTTCTTTTGCGACACATCGTCATTCTGATCAAGCTTTCTCTTAGAGACCTTGGCTCCTCCGTGTTGCTTCTGGAAATCGTCTAACGACGGAGGTGCGGACTGCTTATTCTTTGCTCTGCGACCCATTGAAAATGTATTAGCGTCAGTTAATGAGAGAGAAAAGATCGAAATGAAAATTTGAAAATTTGTTTTCACTTGGAAAAAAAATTTCTCCCAACGTAACCCTGGCCCTGTAAATTTTTTTTCTCTATCATGTAGAGAAACTTGTGAACCACTCTGACATCTGTAAGAATGTCGACCGGTACTGAGGTTAGTGCTCATGCTAAAAGCGAGTCAGCTGGGAAACCCGTGAAATGTGTTAACTCTTATGATTTGTATAACCCCGCGACCATTATGGAAGGTCATTACGTAATGATTAAACTCCCTTCTGACAATGTGAGAATGTTCAAAATGAATGCCGGTAGCACTGTTAATCTCGGAAAGTTTGGAACATTTCGAGTTAACGACATTTTGGGTCACCCGTTTGGATATACATACGAAATTATTGGGGAGAAGCAACTTCGGGTTGTTGCTGAGGAATTTACGAGAGATGAAAATGACACTGTGAACGAGATGGAGCCTGATGAAAACAACCGCGAGCTTTACGATGACCCCTCAGCACAGCAGCTGACAATGGACGAAATCGAAGAGTTAAAGAAGAAGTCGGCGGATGGTGGACGAGAGCTGATTGATCGGGTTATTAGTAGCCATACCGCTTTCCAAAAGAAGACGACTTTTTCGCAGGAAAAGTATATTAAGCGAAAAGAGCAAAAGTTTCTCAAACGCTTTACTCCCGTTCCGATTGGGTCCAGCGAACTAATTCAATTTTATCTTGACAAGGAAGCTCACAAGGTACTCGATATAAGCGAAGAGTCATTAGGGCTAATGTTGAGTTTGGCAAATATTCGTCCTGGAGGAAGATATATTGTCGTAGAAGATATGTGCGGGCTATTAGTAGCTGCACTTCTAGAGCGAATGACTGGCGAAGGGCTGATTGTAGTGGCCCATGATAGTGAACATGCCAATCTCGACTGCTTAAAATATATGAATCTAGGGGAGGAGTACATTGAGGAGCGCGTCAAGACAATAAATTGGCTTGACTTTTTTGAGCCAGATCAAGCTGACGAATTTGAGGTAAAAACGCCTGAGGAGCTTAAAGGAATGAAATCTCATCATCGGGGCAATTATTACAGAAAGAAGAAGCGCGCTGATAGCTACAATATTGCTCGAAATTTAATCGATGAAGGGAAATTTGACGCCCTTATCATTGGAACCGAGCTGTATGTTCCTACGCTGATTCCTCGTCTGATCCCGGTAGTTGGTGGATCTCGTCCAATTGTTATCTATGATGCTGCAAAAGAAGCGTTAGTAGAAACCACACATGTTTTGCATAAGGACCTCCGTGTCCTTGCTCCCACAATCATGGAAACACGAGTACGGCGGTATCAGACCTTGCCTGGACGTCTTCATCCGCACATGACTATGCGTGGTGGCGGGGGCTACGTGCCCTGGGGTACGCGAGTCACACCATCGGAAAATGTACATGCAGTTGGTGTTACACGAGGGAAGAAGCGCAAGGTAACTGGGGAGGATAATGACACCAAAAACGGAACCGATAGTGCAGAGGAGCAAGCCGGGAAGAATTCCAAGAAAGTGAAGAAAGAGGAAGAATCTGTGTCATCAGCTTGAGGACATAAATGTTGACAATATGCGTTTCAAAAGACGAATTTTATATCTATTCCTAATATATGTCTTAATCTTAGTCATCTTTATTAATACACTTGTATTTGACATGTGTCACGTGTAGAATCCGCGGGGTAATTCATTTCTAGAGGACTCAAAATTCTATGCGATGAGTCCAAGAGAAATGGAAGTACAAGTGGAACTTTATACGGAATTTTCAAAATACAAGGTTTTGGACTCATTCTTTTACCTCTTTTTTTCATACCGAACTTTCTCTTCAACTTAAATCTCCTTCTTCAGTCGTTTTCCTCTCTTACTTTTGCTCTTTCAATCGTCAGCGTAATCTCCTCTTTCTCTACTCCTACGATTGACGTTGCTCTTGCTCTTGCTATTGCTGTTGCTGTTGCTTTCATACCTCTATGCTGACTTCGCATAGTTTCTTCCATCTCTAGCTCTTGAAACATCAAACTTATTTAAACGGGATCCTAACCAACTTAAACATATGCTGCTAGTCCAGCCTCTGTCGCCGACCGCGACGATATCAGAGTCTCCTGGAAACACTGCTCAGGTTAGCTTATCAGTAGCTGGCTCGAATAACCCCGTGATTGATCCCATGATTGGCACACGGGATGTTCTCCTTAACCGCGCCTCTTCGATCAAAAGAAGCACAGTGTCTTTGGATTTTGTTTCCAAAGATGAGAGTAATCCTCCCATATTAGACTCTTTTGCTGGTCAAAACGAGATCAACTCACTTACCATGGGTGACGAGAGTAATTACCCGCTTCCTCTTTCTGTTGCGGTGTCGCCAGAAATTCCTGAGTCAACAGATTCTGATACGCTCACAAATGTTGAGCAAATGGCAATACCCGTTCCTATTCGCCCTGCATATGGATTTCCAGTATATAGAACGAATTTGGTGCCACCCGACACCAGTAGGCCAGACTCAGGGCCAGCGGCGCCCACCAATAGACCTGAAATGATCCGATTTAATTCTACTCCCATGCTTCCTTGCTTGAGCCCGACTCGCCAGCAATTCAGAATACCTAATACTACTCCTAGACTTATTAAAGAAACACTGAATGCCAGCCTACAGATCGATGAAACAGATAACACGAAAACGATCAATCAATACCTCGTCAAAAGTGAGATTGGCCGTGGTTCATATGGAACTGTCTGGCTGGTCGTGGATACTACCACGAATGAACAATATGTGAGTAAACTGTTTATTGACTCTTCTTTATGTACCCATTTTAACTTTGTAGGCCATGAAAGAATACTCCAAGTCTATGCTACGTAGGCATAAACAGTCTGAAATATTGCATGAGCGACGAACTGCACGGCGGAGAGGTTCTACGACAAAATGTACTATGCCAGTACTAGAGGATCCGAAGGACTTGACCAACCCCATGGACTTGATTCGGCGAGAAATTGCCATTATGAAGAAACTAGATCATCCAAATATTGTCACACTGGTCGAGGTTTTGGATGACCCCCAAGGGGACTCTCTTTACATGATTCTAGAATGGTGTTGCAAGGGGGCTATCATGCCTACAAACGAAGATGGATTACTGATAAAATCTGGAACGCAGTACACTGAGGAACAATGCCGTTTGTATTTCCGTGACATTATGCTAGGCATTGAATATCTTCATTCTCAGGGAATTATACATAGAGACATTAAAGCGGACAATTTACTTCTCGACGAAGACGACGTCGTCAAAATTGCTGACTTTGGAGTATCAGAGATTCGGGACCCACAGAACGACACCGTTACTAAAACTGCTGGTTCCCCAGCATATATGGCCCCTGAACTTGCTGCTCTCTCATCTCATGCCGGATTAAAGGAGCATGCTGTGCACAAGGGAATCAATGTCTACTCATTATCTGGAAAGCCAACCGATATTTGGTCAATGGGAGTTACACTCTATCTACTAGTTTTTGGAAAGCTACCGTTTCGTTCAGACAGTATGGTTGATTTATATGACAAGATTGTCAATGAAGAGGTTGAGTTGCCAAAGGACATTGACCCAAACTTAAGAGATCTATTTGGAAAACTTCTGGCTAAACTACCTCAGGATAGGGTAGCTATGGACGAGCTACGCAGACACCCATGGGTCACTCATAACGGCGAAGATATGCTATTGTCAAAAGAAGAGAATACTGCGATAAATATAACTCCAGTGACAGAAGAAGACTTGTATAACGCAATTGAATTTGTGCAGGGTTTAATGGAGCCAACTCAAGCGATTGCGAAGCTGCGCAGGCTCCATGGCTGGCGAGGCCAAACTAACAACAGGGCTTCATCTCTATCTCCTCGTGTCCCACCAATAGAACCCTCGGGACGGTCACCGTCTCCTCTTGACGAAAAAATGACACTGTTTAAATTAACACGAGCTCTGGAAGAGGTGGTCAAGAAAACCGGATTCTATGTGATGCCGAGCAGTCAGACACCCACATCTTCGACAGACAACAATAGCAACAGCAAACACGAATTCTCCTTTCACCCTAAAAAAAAACGTGCCGACCTTAGTTCTGAAAAGTGCACTCCACGTGATGTGAGTGATACTTCACATTCTGTGACAAATCTCTCCTCAGCTGCTACGTCGAACCCGAATTTATTTGATATTGCATTCCAGGAGCCAGATGTAATGACGCCGCCTGTAATAGCACCAGATTTATCTGAGTTGACTGAAGTTTCCCGCAGGCCTAGTCGTACTCGTCCTCGAGCATCATTGGGTCTAGCGGCCATGAACACTTTTCGATCTCGAAGCCTTGATTCACAAACAAGATTTTAATAGTGTCATACTTTTTTTGATTTCTCTTGGAGTATTCTTCATGTATGAAAATTTCTATGATTGAGTTGTGATTTGGAAAAGCTTCATGGGCCAGTCGCATGTTTTTTGTAGAAGGTACCAGCTCTAAAATAAATTCTTCAAGGAAAGTTTACAACAAACGACTGGGAGTTTCAATAGTAAATAGAACAATTCATCATAAATTAAGCTATTACAGTTTGCTATACTACAGTTTGGACGTAGCCTTCTTCAACTTTTCGTTCAGTTCTTTCTCCCTGGCGTCATAATATGTGTCGCGCGTAAGCCGTGCCTTTTCCATGTGCCCTTCATCTTCAAAAAATTGCAGGGTATCTGCAATCACTTCCTTCAGCAGTTCGGTTCTTATCTTTGCATACGATGGCGATGCCACATATTTACTAGCCACGGTCCTGATAATTTCTTCAGCTTCTGGAATTCCTCCTCGAGCGTCAATAATTCCAACTTCTAAAGCTTCCTTAGATGTGAAGCGGTGACCCTGTAGCGCAATCTTGCGGCTCAACTGTGTACCAAACTTGACACGGAAAATGGACATCATGGGAGGCTTAAGTTCGGCCCCAAAAGCAATCTCATTCATGCACAGAAAGCCCTTGTCGGGGTTCATTACTGCATAATCATGGCACGCCACAATCATGAACCCTGCTGCGAAAGCATGACCGTTTGCAACTGCCACCGTGGGCCATGGAAATTCCAACATTGTACGCATGAGTCTATAGTAATACTGGGGAAAGAATCCAGGTGTCCTAATTGCCATCTCAAAGTCTAGACCATTTGAAAAAAACTTTGGCAGACGAGATGTCGTTACAAGAACTTTCGGTACGCATTTTAAACGCAAGTAGTCCAAGGCATCCAAGTATGCAGAAATAAACTTGATATTGTACCTGTTATCTGGGCCCGAATTGTACTCTAGCAAATAGTATAAATTGTCTTTAGACTCTGAAATTAAAATAAGATCCCCTCCTTCAAGAGCTCTACTAGGATGGGTAGCAGCTGGAAACGCAATAGGAAACGACATAATGAAGAATCTAATTAACACAAATAAATACAGGAATACGAAAAGGAAAAAAAAAAGGAAAGGTTTTGGGCAGAAAGTTGCCCTTTTATAATACTGTCAGCAACCTCGGCACTTATGCCTGAAAATGTCCCCAGAACTTAATTTTGAGCATCGATCAATGCATTGATATCCTCTTCACGTTCAGCGATACCTTCGCCCTCCACAAACTTCTGGATTTTGTGACGAACACCCCATCCGCCAGTAGAACTTGACAGCTGAAATGGCCAAAGAAAATTGGACGCTTCTTTGAATTGAGGACCGACTGTGTAAATTTCGTGGATCAAGTCCTCCAGACAAATGATCCCATGGTTTCCAAGAGCATTTTCAATAATCTGGTTATCAGTCAAAGCAACCCGCTCTTTGTTGACCTTTCCATAACCACGTTTATACACCAGTTTGCGCACAGACGCCAGATTGGGGTATCCAAATACAATATAGGGCTCCACAACTTGCAAAAGCTCCGCAGTAGCTTTCGTAAGACGAATAAACACTCCACTATTTACTTGGGACAGTCTGAGAAGTTGGAGCACCTTACGAGCCTTTGGTGCAACTTTGGACATGCCCTTGACACGCACAACAAACACTAATTTTGGCTTTGACGGGACTTCAATCTCATTCTCAGACTTTGCTACTTTCTTCAATCGTGTTTCCTCACGCTCTGCATCCCTATACTCTTTAATGTATTTTTCAGCTCTCTCAAAGACAACTTTGCGCTTTTCTCTGCGGGCAGGCTTGGCCTCAGCAGCTTGTAAACGCTTTGAGCGCTGCAGTTCAGCACCCTTGCGCTTTTTGAGAAGAGTTTCAGCAGGGAAAGCCTTGTCGGCAGTAGAAGCAACGATTTCAACCATAATGTCAATAGGATTTGTGAAAGAAAATAATTCAAGTTTCAGTCCGAAAAAAATGCAGATCAACAAAATTATGAAATGGGACTGGCAAATTTTTCAACCCTTGCCCGAAATTGTCCAGCCTTGCAGTTTAAAGTTTAAGTGTGGTTCTCCTTCAACCATGTAGAGGAGTTGACAGCTTCCTTAAATCAGCTGTAAATAACTTTAATCTCCGTATAGTCTCATACCTACAAATTTAAAAAGATGACGACTTCTGTTCATGTTTTGGGTGTGGGAAACATGGGAGGTCTTGTTGCCTCAGCCCTTGCAAACATAGCGCGTCCTCCAATGGTGACCCTTCTGCTGAGGTCACAAGATCGAGTGTCAGATTACAATCAGGCTGCAAATGGCCAGTTGACAGTGCGCAGACGAGAGGATGGCCAGTTTATTGACGTTAAAACTAAGATCTCTGCTTTTTCCACAGTTACAGAACCTATTCAAAACCTAATTGTGGGAACTAAGATTCCTCAAACAATACCGGCTATAAGAAATGTCTTGTCCGCAATTACTCCGAATACAAACATCTTATTCCTGCAAAACGGAATGGGACTTCATGACACCTTATGCAATACACTGTGGAAAGATGCTACATCAAGACCTAATATGATTTTTTCAGCTTCCACTCATGGGGTGCGGACTGTGCCTAACGAAGCCTGGACGTTTGAACACAATGGCTTAGGGGATCTAAAAGTTTCGCTCGCCCCCCGATATGCTGATTCCGTGGATTCTGAAAAATTATCTCCACTGATTTCTATGTTGTTGGAATCTTCAGTTTTGAACACTATTCCTTTGTCGTATCGCGAGTTTCTCATGGCACAATTTGAAAAGTTCATGATCAATTGTAGCATGAACTCCCTGTCTGGAATCTTCAACTGTACCAACATTGAAATGCTCGATTTGCAATCATTGGACTTTATTTTTTATAATATCGTTTCTGAAGCTATGAGTGCGTTCAAATTATATCTAGCTCAATCTTATATTGATTTGTCCGTTTCCCAAGAAAGGCTTGATAACTATTATTTTAATCCTGATGCCATTTGCAATCATTTAAAAGCCATCGTTCGTCAAAATGGCCCGTCAACTACGTCCATGTTCCAAGATATTGCGGCACTGCGCGATACGGAGATCGACAGCATGAATGGCTATATAGTACATCTTGCAAACAAGTACGGAACTGATGCGCCCCATAATAGACTTATAGTTGAACTTGTCAAAAGCAAGCTATCGCTGGACCGCGCAAGAGCAAAACGAAACGATGAAAAATTTAGAAACAATTGACATTGGACAATTGACTTGTAGAGAATACCAATGAGATATTTTAGTTGACCTTAAGAATACATGTGATAACATAGGAAACCCTCCATCACTATTTTAATTAATTTTTATTCTACAAACGAGATTTAGTATATTGAAGCCACAGAGCGATTGCTACAGCGCTCGTAGCAACTGGCGGCCCAAGCCAAGTAGCCAAGGTAGAAAACGTAGATGGTCTAACCCGTTGGATCAGCGTGTCGACTTGTCCGTACAATTCGTCAAGCGTTCCTGAGTTATCAATGACATGCTTTGCCTTCTCTCGCTTATGTGCTAATTCCATTTGTGAAGCAATCCGCTTGCGAGCGTCTTCTTCAGAAAGATGTGGGTCGCGCGCCAAAAGCCTTTCAAACTCCAACTTCTCATCGCAGGAAACGACTACAGTCGTGGAACAGAATCGATCCAACTTGGACTCGAAAAGCAATGGAACGTCCAAAATTATGATATCGTGCCCTTTAACATAAGCAGCTACAACTTGCCGTAGCATTTCTTTGCGCACTGCGGGATGTACTACACTATTCAAAAACAAGCGTTCTGGCTCGTTTCCAAAAACAGCACGCCCAAGAGCTGGTCTGTTTAGCTGTCCGTCGGCTAGCAAAAGATCAGGAGTCGAAGGGCCAAAGTGAGCAACTATCTTCTTATAGCCTGTTGTACCGCAAGCAACCACCTGCCTGGCAATTACATCAGCATCAACTATAGGAATTCGGTGCTTTTCCGCAATCCGTTTGGACACTGTGGATTTGCCAGTGGCAATACCACCAGTAAGTCCCAAAATTAACATCTTTATCCTATTTAACACAGGTTATATACGATAAAGAATTGTCGCCTATGATTAAAAAAATTTGTCATAAATTCACAAAGATTTCGCAAGTGCTTTAACAATGACAAATAGAATAATAGAAGTTTTTGCGATGAAGTGAACTGGAACTGAAAGGTTAGAATTAAAGGTGCAGCCTTTTTTTTTGGCTTCTGCCTTTTACTCTTTCATCAGATTGGGAGATGAACGGTTTGTTCAACCATCATTTCAAACTCTCGTTATCTGGGACTAGGCGTTCCACACAAGAGAAGATGCTGAAACGACATTTTGCGTGACGATGAAGAAAATATTGTCAATAATAGTTTATACGAGGGTCTCGTTCAAATTATTTCGCTAACATTAGGTCTACTCTTCATACTTACAAGCAAGTAGGGTTCAAGCCAAACGTATCCAATTGCTACAGCACGATTTCATTCACTTGTAGAAACCTCGATAAAATAGAAGTCCTGTGTTTCCTTGGTTGTTTTTCAGGTTGGATTACAATTTCAATTCTAGTTTCTTTCGCGTCAGTCTGATTTTGTAGGCTTTTAACATAGTTTTTGCAAATTTTCCAAAAGTGGCTAAAGCAAACTTCTGCCAACTTTGAGAACGTCAGATCAGGACAGATTTTGTTGCGGTCAATGTAATACCCAAGATACGAGCTGGAAATCAAATCTTTGCGTTGCTGTGTCAAATATTGATTTGCTACATTGACAACTACACTACAATAAACTGCGAAAATAATTAATATGATTCTTTTAGTAATAGGTTTCCAATCCTTGCCAATAATATCTTAATAATTCCTGACTATATTCTATGTGAATTACTTTAACAGTTTTTGCGCTATGAGAATCCAACCTTCGTAGAGAATAGTCAAATTGCGATGAGTTGAAGCGTGATATGCCAACTTGCTCCACTCCTCTATTTTTTGGTGAAGGATATTGTTTAGAAGAGTTTGCGTATCTTTTAAAAAGCGCGTTTCGTCTATGAGACCATCAGTCAATAGTATTAAGGGTCGAGGAGTACTCGTCCATGGTCCTTCTAACGTTGCCGCAACTAAAGCCACAGTGGTTCGAAATGATGGACCTTCGCTTGCAGATATTGTATATCCACCTTTATACCCAAGGTTGTCAAGCACCTCAAGTTGCACATCAGTCAGAAGTATATCGGTAGAAATGTCAATAAAATCATGCTCGTTATTTGGCAGCACAAATCCATACTCACAAAGCAGAAACAAATTACTGTGTGCTCCGTAAGTAATATAGATTTCTTCACCTGGCTCATAGGTTGGACCAGCTGTAATCGTCATACCTTTAGTCCTGGAAAACTCCATCACGCTTGCCCGCTCAGTATCATCCGTATGATTTAAAAAATCAATGACTGGAGCCATGGTGATATTATTGACAGGCTCAGATGTTATGGGAACATATAGACATCGTGTGTTGACACACAGCCAGGCCCAAAGATAGGTCTCTAATGAAATTCCATCGCCAGCTCTTTCAAAATCCACAAGAAATTGCGTTTTCTGGCGACTCACATGGTCATTACAAGCCCAAACAGTGCCAAATGACTGGTAAGGCTCAGGAACTTCTTTTAAAAACTGCCAGCTAAGCGGGACTGATGTAAAAACTTTCGGTAAAATTTTTGTGAACTGGTGCCATTCGTTATTTTTGTTCAGGCTAGCATGTGCCAGAAACCTCGCAAGTTCTGCTTGCGCAAGAACGTCTTGCAGGCCATATTTAGGAAAAGTATTCTGGTTCAGTAGGCCCAAGGGTGGTATTCGAATTAACAGTTCTTTAGGACGAATAGTCTCGCGTGCTATCAAACTCCTTCCATAAACTACTCTATTCCGGTTAGCCCAGAGTAACTTTTACTCAACAAGTCACTCATACCTAAATCATATTTTAGCTCAATCTTATCTGAAATTAAAGGATCATATTTATTCAAGTAGTCTTTAGAAAAGTCGGTCCAATCCAGATCAATCGGGTCCGAAATCATTTTTGTGGTGAGTTTTCGAGCTAGAAACGGAGGAGTTGAAGTCAAAAAGCAACTTTTTTTTCGCCATTTTACTTTCAATAGTAACGATGTTTCGGTTCACAGGTCTTAAAAGTAGTTTAGCGAGAGCCTACTCAACACCGGTCCTTAGTTGTTTTAGTAATGCCCCTACTGTTTATCCAGCCCGCTGTGCTCCTGTACTCGAGCACTTTAACTACACTGCGAAATTGAGAGACTATGCCGAGGGGTCTGCCATTATGGACAGCATAGTACGCCGTTTCCTAGACAGGAAGAAAAGCTCCTCTGACACTTTAATGGAGCTTCCAAAACCCACACTATTAACGTTCCAGTTTAATCCTGTATATACGCTTGGTCGCCGTGAAAAGGGATCCTTGTCATCTTCAGAATTGACCAGAAAACTCTCCGACAACGGGCGTGCTCAAGTTCACGAAACTTTTAGAGGTGGTCAAACTACGTTCCATGGACCTGGCCAGCTTGTTGCATATCCTATCTTAGATCTCCGCGCATTTGACTCTAAAAGCAGTTCAGGAGACGGGCCTACCAAGAATAGCATACCTGTGAGGTGCTATGTTTCGTTACTCGAAAAGACGATAATTAGCCTTCTGCAGAATCATCATGATGTGACTGCTCGGACCACGGAAAATACTGGAGTTTGGGTTGATGATGTTCATAAAATTGCTGCACTTGGAATTCATGTGCGAAGGCATATTACTTCACATGGAATAGCTCTGAATGTGAACACGCAAACAGCTTGGTTTGACCGGATTGTCGCCTGTGGGTTACCAGACAAAAAAACAACAACTATTGAACAATGGACTCATAGGGAAATGCCCTCTTTATCATGTGTAGCTGACCAGTTCGCACTTGAATTAGCGAAAAATTTGCATTTAGAATTAATTACAAAGCATGTTGAATAATATAGATATGGATATAACATTGATATGGATATAACATTGATATGGATATAACATTGATATGGATACAATTAATGTTTTTTTGCAATCATTTGAGAGGCTCTCTAGTAATTGAATTAAATATAGCCATGAAACTCACACCAACAACAAGAACACCTAGGGCAGATGCAAATGAAAAAGACCGATTTTCTGGCTCAGACTTGGTAATAGAAGGATCTAAAGTTGAATTTATTTTCAAGGCTGCAGTTAGTATCTCAATGGTTTTTGCTTGCTCGGCAGCTAAAGCTTCAGTAGTAAACGCTTGGGTTTTATACGATGCGAGATCGAATTTTGCTTTTTCCAACTCTGCCAAAACCTTTTGAAGTTTTATGACATCAGGGGTTTTGGCCAGATGCAACGGCGAGACACTAAAGTGCGGTGAGCCATGTCCTTTCATGTTATCCTCATCGATTTCAGTCATTGTATCGCTCTGCTTGCAGCCCTGTTCTGCTCGATTATTTTCCATGGAAGTTTTTGCGACTGTATAATTCACAGGTTGCGCATTTCTTAGTCTTTTTTGACATTCAATTCTCTCCTGTGCAGCAGTAAGGGCTTCTTCGAGTGCTTTAATATGTCGAGTTTTCTCAAAAACTTCTTTCTTCGTAGACTCCAGCTCGGAGGTTAATTCATTCACCTTCTGTTTGTAAACATCTAAGAAAGGTAATTTTTTTCCAAGTGAAAGGGATTCCTGCTGATTGGCACTAATTTCCTCTAGTAGTCTCTTCACACTTTTGATTTTTGCATTTTCTACCTTTGCGATATGAATCTCAGATACTAGTTTTTTTACAACAAGTTCGATTGTTGCAGCAGATGTGACACTAGAGTTCATAAAGAGCCCAGAAACAGAGCTTCGTGCATGCGAAAGTGAAATTTCTTCTAAAGAAGCATTTACATTTCCAAACAGTGTCACATCAAGAGATTCAGTAGCAGTGCAGGACTGTTTCAAAGAACCAGCCTGAGACAGTCGATGATTCCTGATATTGCTGGAGTTTGCATTACCGAAACCATCTTGTGATAATAAATGGGGATCAGAATTTTGCTTATCTACGCCAATTTGGCTATTAGGAAGCGAATTGAGCAAAGCTTGTTGATTTTGACCTGACGCTGATTTGCTTTTCGCTCCCTGCTTGCTTTGCAGGGATAGATAAGATATTCGGTCTACTTTGGCCGATATTTTGCGATGTATAAACGATGTACCTTCATCGTTTGCAATATCAATACCCAAGTCTATTATGTCGTTTTTATGTAGCTGATAAGGCTCACTCCCTGATTTTTCGTTTCCGAGGCGCAGTGAGTTGAGGTACGTTCCGTTCGAAGACTTGGAGTCTTTGATCCAGACTCGTCCAGTTTCGTAATCTGTCCAAACTTCGGCATGAGTCCTCGAAAGGACTCTTGAGTCAAAGTATCCATTATCAGGTGCTGGCTGGCTCTTGGAACTTGTTTGTCGTCCGAGTTGCAATACCTCCGGATAAAAAGGTAGAACTAGCGACTTCTTTTCAAATGTTCCATTTAACGAAGTAAGACCAAGCACTAGAGAGTATTGCGTTCTATGCGAGGGCTTTTGTAACTCATGAGAACTTATTGAAATCACTTCTGAGCTACCAGGTAACTCTTTTGACAGGTTAGAATATGAAGAGTACGTAGAAAAGAACTCACGTACTTCGTTTGTCGCCAACTTTTTTTATTTTTTGCGGCTTAGAGGACGCGGATTGTAAACTTTGCTGTTCAACAGGACCAGGAGTGATGTTGAAATTGGAGTTCTGCAGCATTGCACTAGCAGCCATTGAAAAGGAAATGGTGGAGGCAGTTGAGCAAAGATTAGATGGAATCAAAATCCGACAATCATTGGACAAAATATGCTCTTGCACACAGCAAAGCAGAAATTAAGACGGCAATAAGTTCGACCTCAGAGTTGCCTTAAGGCTATAAAGACTAGTAAGAAGAATTTACCGTTGCTGGCTGTGTTTGGAAATCACGTTTCGAATGGTTGAAGAAAAAAAAGCTCGAAATAAACTTTTTGGTAGAGCTCCGGAGTCGTCTACGCTTGCATAAGCAAATTTTGAGTACTGTACTTGTTTCTTCAGACTACTTTCTTTCGGCAACACCGTTGATACAATGTTTCGTCTTACCTCAGTCGCTTCAATTAGACCTCTTGGACTGCGGCTGTATCATTCTATTGGTAGTGCTGCCGCGCTGAGTTCTCCTAGTGCTGTTATTCAAGAGTCCCTTGGACTCAAGCCAAATGCAGCTCAACTGATTATTAAGGCACTTGATACGCAAGTTCCAAAGGTAGGCTTTACGGAAGATGCAATCACTAATGTTCTTCGTGAATCTGGATACTCTGATGCTGCCAGATTGGTATTCCCCAATGGCCGCGGTGGGGTATTGGACTTAGTGCTAGCACATCTTGCGCGGGAAAGATCTCGACTCTTTGAGTATGTGACCAAGGAGCAATCGACATACGTGAAATCCGCCAATGTGATTGATAATGTATCTCAGCTGGTAAGGCAGAGAATCAAGGGAAACGAGACTATCTCTGAGCACTTGCAAAACGTCTTAGCTACATTAGCTATACCCGGTAATGTCCCGTCATCCATGAAGGAACTGCACAGCCTTTCTGATGATATATGGTATCTTGCGGGTGATGAGAGTCACGATTTTTCGTGGTACTCACGGAGAATGGTATTGTCTTCCTTGTACGTCTCAACAGAACTTTTCATGTCGCAGGATAAGTCTTCTGCCTTTCGCGATACATATGAGTTTCTTGATCGACGTTTGGACGAAGCTCAAACCGCTCAGTACGCGCTGAATAGCGTCTCTGAGTGGGCATGGTTTAATGGCATTTCCGCCGTAAATGTTATTAAATCCCAGCTATCTCGAGGTTGATAGAATAAAATCCCATTGTTTGTATATAGAAGCCAGTCCATAACTACTTATAAACTACACAGAAGCTCAATTCTTCGTTTTAGCACTGCAACATGGTTTTCCAATGCTACAGATGTTAGTGTATTCTTATAAGAGACAAATTTTATCACATACCTTTGAGCTTTACAGTCGCTGATATTAAATTTGGATCTTGTGATTCAACTCGTACTCTCTCAACCTCTATTACATGTCTTCCATTATACTCTACCGAGTGTCGGATTTGAGCCTTCTTTGTTTTAATGCCAATAGAAGAAAAGAACCCTTGAGTAGAGTATTTAATGTCGATGTCTGCGGAATGTTTACTATCATGATCGGAGTTTTCGTCGCTATTTAAATATGAAACTACCCGCACATCTGTTACGACACTGGAGTCCTCCAAGTAAAAGTCTACCACCAGACCAGGCGGTAGTGGAGGATTGAATAGACCAGGCTCCGGTGGTGCACGCAATGGAAATTTAAGGGCAGATGTAGGTTGTTTAAGCCTCTGCGTAGCAGCCTGTACTAACCCCAAAAGACGAGCGAGCATGGCTAAAACAATATCAGTATTAGCACACCGAGATCTCCGAACACTTTCGACAGCTTCATCTATGTAGTTCACCGTATCAACTACTTGTGCCAGAGGATACACAGAACTCAGACTTATTTCAGTCTGGGGAGTAGGAAGTGAGTTGGGTAGCTTGAGTTTCAGCTCGCAATCCAGCAAGGCAGTTCCTACACGAACGACAATACCCTTTAATGCCTCAGAGCGACCTGACGACATTACCAGCTTAAAACCTGAAAATGGTGCGCACAATCGTTCCTTGCATTCTATCAGTCCTTCGATAATATTGGAATTCACTTGATTAAAAGTGTCCTTTAGCAACCACTCAATCTCACGATTCTGTAACCAGTTAGCAATTAATTAAAAGTTAAGAAAAACTCCCTACATACGAGACTTTCTTTCCTCTTTTTCTGGATCTCCAGAGGTTGCTCCTCATGAAATATCGCATCAGCCATTGACTACGGAGAGAGTGACTTCGGAGTGGTATATGTTAGTTCTCCAAAATTTCTAGTGTAATGTTAATACATCCCACCTGGTTTTTTTATTTTATTTTTTACACCCGCCTATTCAGTATGGCCCACCTAACAAGAGCTTCAAGATACCCTGGGCATGTCCCATTAAATGCTTTTCAACATTTATTTTTGACTGTTGGCTCTGGCCTGGCAGCATTCATCAACCCACGCAGAGCAGACCTCATTGCGACGTTTGGCGAAATTTCAGCCGAACCATACTTTGTAGCCCGCCTGCGAGACCAAATGTTAGCTGACCCTACTGGTCGCCGGATTCTTCGAGAAAGACCCCGTATTACGTCTAAATCTCTAGATCTTGAAAAACTTCGAGCTATGGGACCAAATACCATCGGAAGATCATACTTGCAATGGCTGGATGATGAGAAAGTGTCTCCCGACACCAGACTGCCTGTTCGATATATTGACGATCCGGAATGCGCTTATGTCATGCAAAGATACCGGGAGTGTCATGACTTTTATCATGCTATTACAGGGCTTCCTGTAGTGATGGAAGGCGAGGTTGCGGTGAAAGCATTTGAGTTTGCTAACACTGGTATTCCCATGACTGGGCTTGCAGCTTTGAGCGAACCATTCAAATTGAAACCAGACCAACAGCAACGACTGAAAGATATATATATTCCTTGGGCTGTCACAAACGGTTTAAGAGCACGATCGCTTTTAACAGTCTATTGGGAAGAAATTCTTGAAAGAGATGCGGACGAGGTTCGAGGCGAGCTTAATATTGATTTGCCTCCTAACATGCGAGAGCTGCGCAAGCAAGCAAAACAGAAGAAGAGAAGAAAGACAAGTTCTGAATAGGAGGAATGAAAACTTTGTATATAATCAAATCATCTCGACCTGAGATTTGCTTTCAAGAGTCTGTATTCATTAAATAAGTTATAGCTGTGCATTCAAACACCATTTGATCATGCCCTCTACAACTGGCCTGTCCTCCTCATGAAACAACCATAGCCCGTACGTTTCACCGTCAGCAGCCTCGATCATAATAAACGGGTCCTCTAGTTTTACTTCCATTTCTGGAAGATCATGCTTTGCGGAAACTGATAAAGGTGTAATGCCGAGCGAAAAGTTCTCCAAACTAAGTCTATTTAGCACCATCAACCCGTAAGCATATGGATCAATTTGACCCGATGCTGATGGTTGCCTTACTGCCTGTGCTTGCTGGCTCTCGTCTAGGTCCTCTAGGCTGTTGTTCTTTTTACTGCGTCGCCTCTTACCACTTCCATTGGTACCATTACTGCCGTCTTCCAAATTATGCGGCATGTCCTGTCGCCTCGAATAAACAAACAATGTTCCCTGACATTCCAGTTTTTCCCATTCTCCGTTGTCAATATTGAACTTGTACACATTACAAATTGAGCTGGTTGCAAAAATTTGTGCCAACTTCGGGTCGTGAAGTGTAAGTACACCATAATTATAGGCTTGTTTCGCATTTGCATCCAATGTCTGTTGTTGAAGTTGTTGTAGCTGTTGATCAGAACCCGCGTTGGTATTTCCTGCGCGTTCGCTACCCGAACCGACACTAGGGCTGTCTCGGCGCTGGCCTCTAGCGCGCCGTTGGGATTGTATTGAAGGCATTTGAATTTATGTTTGCTTGGACTATCGAGAGATGTAAGAGCGTCCACTGCAGAATTGGCAAGTTGGTTTAAGAAAAAAGGTGCCAAAGATTAATTCAGTGTCGAATTTCTTGCCAACAAAATTCCAACTCACGTGACAAGAATTTTAATTTATAGCATTATCAGCTTTTATGAATATCAAGTTACACTCATGAAATAATTTTTAATGGAGTCTGTAGGACAAGTACATAATATAGAGTTATGGAAATGTTAAGTTACTTACAGTTGCTTGAGAATGTTTTCAGCAACAGAAACTTCAAGTCCAAAGTTGTCAGGCTCGACAAACTCCTTGGTGACCTTTCCATCCTCAACAATGGCGGCATATCTCTTGGTTCGGGCGTTTCCAAAGAATTTAGCAGCATCATCCAAAAGAGTACCAAACTTGTTAGAGAAGTTTCCTGAAGCATCAGCAATGAAACGAACGTCGGCAGGAGAATCAAGGGAGTCAGCCCACGCCTTGGTTACAAAGGCGTCATTGACTGCAATTACAAAAACCTGAGAAACACCCTTAGCCTTCAAAGCATCAAGGCTCTTAATGTAACCTGGAGCGTGGCTAGCAGAGCAGGCAGGAGAAAATGCACCGGGAACTCCAATGATTACAAATTTTCCCTAGGGAAACATGTTAATACCAAAACTGGTGAATACTGGATTGCTTCAAAAATCATAATTCATACCTTGGCAGTCTCCTGAGCAAGATTGACCTCATTTCCCGGAGATCCTTCGCTGACAGAAACATTGGGGATGCTTTCACCAACCTTGAGGAAAGCGGGTGCAAAGCTGCGGAAAGTTCGATGACTAGAAGAACACGCTAGATTGCGGGAAACTTGAATGAGAGAAGGTCTAATCATTTTTACAGATGCGATTGAAGTTAAATTGAAAGTCTTTATTTTATTTTAAAGAGTTCGTGAAAAAAAAAGAGAAAGAAAGGAAAAAAGTAGGAAAAGGAAAAAAGAGCAAGTTTTATAAACAATTAGTTTTTTTACCTTTATATGAATTGAAAAGATTTTGGTCATAGACTCATTCCTCCATGGAGGAGAGCAATTAAAAAAAAAGCTAGGTTTTCCTCAATCAATAAATTGAAATTCTTCCATTTCTTTTACAACTAAATAACTTGAAGCTTTTCCAAGATTTCCAGGTATTAAATTATATCAAGTTTTCACAAGTTTCGATGCAAAATGCTGGCACAGTTCTTCTTGACTAGGCGAGCTCGAACTCCACGTTGATACTTGAATCACGTGACCAAAGCCATTATTCGCCAAATGTAACTTTTCCTCAATATCTTTGCCAATTTTCTCCAGGATATGGTCTGTTAAAGTCGTTGCAATGCAGATGAAATCATTCGCTATTCATGCTACTGGACCTAGCTCAAAATCATTAGCAGTAGCAGTATCTATGAAACTCCAGTGGGCTTGTTTAACTAGACCTTATTCTTCAAAAACTAAAGGGCAGTCCGCCAAACCAATTCCTAAGACGGCTACTGCTGCTGATGAGGCTAAGAACTGGCTTGAAGCTTTAAATATCTCAAAGCTTCCTCCTGCTAGTTCATTTGATATTTCGTATGCGCGTAGTTCAGGGCCAGGCGGGCAGAACGTTAATAAAGGTATGAATTATAAAGCCAATATGTGTCAATTCTTAAGACTTGTATACTCTATACCTACACCAAACCGAGCGAAACAAAACTGACAGTATTTGATCCCTTTTTTTTTCCTTACAAGTATCGTCAAAGGCCACTGTAAAGTTAAACAAGGCCTCTTGGTCAACTGCATCCTGGATTCCACCTCTGATAAGGGCACAACTCACATCTCCTCAAGGTTCTGCTGAGAGAAGTGATTTGAGGGCGGCACCGACTTTTCCATACCTGGTAAAATCAGGCGGAATCGTGATTCAGTCAGATAAATCTCGGAGTAGAGAATTAAACCTTCAAGATTGTTTTGAAAAGGTTTAGACTGCCATAAAGCAAACAGTGTATATTGAGAAGGATCCTGAAATGAAAGATATACAACGGTGGGACTCAATGTATGTATAAGAAAGTCAAAAAAAAAAAAAAAAAATTCGGATTCGAGTGGGATTATCAAATTATTTTGGCAACATGAATAGTTAATGTTTACTAACTTGTGGACGATAGTGCGAAGAAATCGAATGAATCACGGCTACAAAATAAGAAAATGAGAGGTCAAAAGAAACAGAATCGTAGTAAAATATTTAACCAATGACCCTTTCCAAGTCAAACAAAAACCTTCCTCTCTGTTATAACTATGTATATATGTTTATAAATAATGGTACTGCATATGATAAGCAGTATGATGGTATGATAGTTTGTGGACACAGCAGGAGAAATCTTTATTTCTTGGCATCCTTCTTCAGTTTCGGTCGCCCTTTAGGGGCAGTTGTCCCACCACTACCGGGAACTGTCTTTCCAGGAACAGTTTTACCTGGGAGCGTTTTACCTGCTGTACTACCTCCACCACCAACAGCTCCTCCTAGCATCATGCCATTCCCACTTCCCCAACCTTGTTGTTGTGAAATATTGTTATTCGAGCCTCCGGCTCCTCCAAATAGCATTCCACTGCCAGCAATGTTACCACCTCCACTTCCAGGTAATGTTTTTCCCCCTGTCAATGATGCTCCTCCAGGAACTGTTTTGTTACCTGTGGAGCCTCCACCGTTGGATGACATGTAGTTTTCACCACCTGACGCCTTGGAGCCGGCCTTACCACGGCCTCTAGTCGACGCAGCACCACGACCTATGCTAGTCTTGCCGCGAGGTCTGCTGCCCTTTCCACCTCTTGTTTTAGAAGTTAATGATGAAGCCGACAGTGTAGGGGTACCAGAACCAGGCAAAGATACTGGTGTAGTTGCTACAGGGGAAGACGAAGCTGGTGTTGATGCGCTTATAGAATTATTGCCGTTGTTTTGTGTGAAATGTGCCTCACTACCAGCAGATATCATACTGTTCCCTTGATTATTACCAAAAATAGATTGCTGTTGAGGCTGTCTATTAAACTGTTGCTGTTGAGGTGATTGAGCATTACTAAGAGACGGGGAAGCTTGCATTGATATATGCTGCTGCTGTGGAATCTGTGCCTGAGTTGAATTTCCACTACCTCCAGTTATGGATAATGACTGAGACGGTTGCTGCTGCTGTTGTTGCTGTTGAATCATTTGATGTTGTAATGCGTTCATCTTGGCCTGGCGCTGCTTTTTTCTCCAAGTTTCAATAAAACTGAGTCTCATAAACTGTCCAGATGGTTGAGCAGGCTTCTCATCCATAACACTCATGAGTTGTTCATACTCGCTGCCATGATGCAACATATCCTCGTGTAGCCTGCGGCGCTTCCTTGAAACTTCTGGGCGGTGTGTAAATAAAACTTCGTGAGCTTCTGTTCGACTTAAAGACCCTGCTTGCGACCGTCTGTTAACTACAGATCCACCTGTCAAAACATTAACTTTAGACGGAGAGGCATTGTATGGATTTTCGGGCACACGAAGATCGATATTTCGTACAGAAAACTTTAGCAACTCAGATTCAATGTTGATTGCCAACTGGTCAGTAAACCAGCCATGAGTTCCGTCTGTAGCAAACAGCAAGTCATGCCACATTGATAACGGCGTAGGCCGCAACACTGTATTATGCGTTTTGGGTTCACGGGCTGGTTCACTTCCATCCTCTTCTGGTTTCAGTTCACTTTTAACGTCCCCACCTTCTGAAGATCCAGCACCCACAGTAGCATTAGCATCAGAAGCTGAACTAGTCACAGTACTACCAGTAGTCAACTCCCTGTGATCCAGAATCCGCAATATAATACACCCTTCATAATATCGTGTTGCCATATCTCCAAACACCTCAGTAGCTGCTGGAGGAATCGCTTTCTGTGCAACATAATCCAAAAAAACCTTCATCATAGGACTGTTACGTGGAATCACACTTTCCTGGTTTCCAAATCGGAAATGGGTATGGTGAATATGAAGGATAAGGCTCGGAGGTTCATTAGCGTATTTCGCTAAAAGAGCTTCCGGAGTTTCAGCTATTCACAAAAGCATGCCAGTTAGCTCAATGATAGTTTCAACAAGTAGTACGTTAAAACATGAACCTAGGATTTACAGGAAAAGAAAAAGATGAGCAAAATCAATCATACCAAAGTAAAACGGCTTTTGCGCAGGGTACGCGCCTCTGCCATTGAGAGGACCACCACCAGTCCTTACGTTACCAGAAAGCTGCTGCTGTTGCTGTAAAAGTTGCTGTTGGCTATTGGATTCATTGCGATGGTGCCGAGTCATGGATGGAGTAGCAGGGCCATCTTCGTCATCCCGAACTATTCGTTTCCTGTCCGGAAATCTATTAGGCATTTCTATTTTTCAGAGGAAATGGTCGCGTTCTAATTCATAAATATGAGAACCACCTTTTAACAATTATCCATCCAACAAAAGTAAACAATGAAAGACCGCTTATGTTTAATAACCTTCGACTAAAACAGTGGGCATTCCCCTCTATTCCTCTGAAAGAATAAAAAAGAGAACGAAAATAAAATAAAAATAAAAAAGCCCTACTATGATCTTGGAGATTCTCAGTTAGGTAGGGATTGTTGTTTCTTGGGCGGCCCTGCTGGAGACCGAACTGTCTGTAGTTGACCTAACCCTATCGAGTTCCATATGACCGCGGAGTACCGGACTTTGGCTTCAGGTATAAAACGACGTCAAAGTCAACGCCAATGACGACAAGTTATGGCTCGTCCACAATGTCTTGAACTTGGTAAACATTAACTTGCTTCAATATTGAGACAGTATTTCATTTTAAATAATCTAAAAGGGCTTTTAGTACGTAGCTGCCCATTGGGCCTTGGCCCCGAGTATGGAAGAGATAAGACCAGCCAGACCGACAAACCCGTCATCCAAATCTGCAAGCTGCAGACTGGATATAGGAATAGAGGTGTCCAATGCGTCCCAAATAAACTGAATCTGTGATGCCTTCTTTTCAGCAACAACTTTCTTAAGAGAAGCATTATCTTTCTCTGATTCAGCGAGCAAAGCAACTTCTTTGGCAGACGCAATCTGATGGCGTCTCAACGAATTGACAAGATTTGCGGCCAATCCCAATAGCCAGAATCTAGCTCCCAGTTTAGTTATCTCGGCTCCATGAGTAAATACATGGACCTTGGAGAGATGGATCCATGTAATGGTATCTGTCGTAAAGTAAATGGCGTATGAGAGAGCTCTTACTAGAGCTGAAATCCTGAGAATAGGGTCCTGCGTCTTGTTCGCATAAAGTGCACCCGCGACTTTCAAAAAGCTGAGAGGTTTACCTGCTCTAAACAGTTTGCGGGAGAGTCCAACGGTACTTTGCAAGGTCTTCCATAATAGAATAGTTTCCTTCGAGTAACCCTTTTTAAACAAGAAGAATGAATAAAACCGAGACCAATACTGGATAATACGGAGAACTTTGTCACGCCCAGCTATATGTTTAAGTTAGAAGGAGTCCCTTTTCCACCCGTAGGGTGTAGCAATCACTTACTAGTTGTTTCCAGGAATTTGACAGTGTGGGTAAGAACAGGATGACTAGCAATAAGACTCATGGTAATTAAGAAGCAAAATGGTAAATTAATACAAGTAGGTAAAAGTTGAAGGATATTAAGGAAATGGGTAAAAGGAGAAAAGAAATAGAGGGCATTCCCAGGAAATATATATATTTGAATTTTGCAATCCGAGTGCAACTCTCCAGGAGAAAGTCGGACAAAACTAAAATCACGAAAAAGAACCGAGGCAAGCAAAGTTTGTCAGCGTGATCGGAATTATGATATTTATCTCTTTTTCTCCAGAATTATTAGAATTTGAATTTGCACTCTTAAATAATGTCAAGATTGATTCTTAAAAAACAAATTTTTTTCTCATTTCGAAAACTAAATCAAGTGTACTTATGAAATTCTTCTTCTTCACTTTATATATACATAAATTAAACGGACTTGCCACCAATGAACTCACTCCATCGTCTGACTTCACTGGGAATAACACCCTTCTGCTTGAGAGGCAGTTTCTCAGCGACGGACTCGGCAAATAGCAGAGAAGTCTTGGGCTCGTTGAACAATGGAATGGCAAAGTCAATGGCATTGCGTCTCATGACGTAGTCCTGATCAAGCAAGCTCTCGGCACGCTTCTTAGCAAGGTTGAAAACTCCCTTGATGTCGTACTTGGCAAACACTTCACGCAGGGCACGCTTGTCGTTGGTGGGGAACTCAATCACTGACACCTCAAACTTGTTCTCAAGGGCGTTATCAAGGTATACCTTAACATCGGAGTTGGCAGTGTAGAACTTGTAACCAAGAGGAGCCAAAGTAGTAGCTACCTTGCTGAGGTTGGTGTTGGTGAGGTCACCGCCAAACAAAAGACCGGAGGGAGGGAGGGGCAAGTTGAAGTTCATGGTAGACTGAATGGAAGTCCAGTAGGCCTCCTTGACATCCTTGCCGAAACAAGCAACTTCACCAGTAGAAGCCATCTCAACACCAAGGAATGGGTCAGCACCAGCAAGTCGAGTAAAAGAAAACTGGGGAACCTTAGTAGCAACATATTCGCGGGGCTGGGTCATGAGATCAACGGGTTCAGGAACGTCCTTGTTAAGGAGAGCACGGGTAGCAACGTTGATGAAGTTAGTGCCGAGAACCTTAGAAACGAAGGGAAATGAACGGGAAGCACGAATGTTACATTCAATAACCTTAAGGTCGGGGTAGGTATCATTGTCAGGGTTTTGGGCCTTGATAATTTGCATGTTGAAAGGACCAGTGATCTTCCAAGCAGCAGCAACCTTCTCAGCAATCTCCTTAAGACGGGCCATGTCAGTCTCAGACAGAGAAACAGGAGGCAAAACAAGAGTGGCATCACCGGAGTGGATACCAGCATTTTCGACGTGCTCGGAAACAGCATGAACCAAGAGCTTTCCGTTGGCAGCAACACCATCAACATCAATCTCCTCAGCACCCTCAATGAACTTGGTAATGACAACAGGATGATCAGGGGAAACAGAAGCAGCGTTATTCAGTTTGGAATCAAGCTCAGTCTCGTCGTTAATAACAGACATGGCTGCACCAGAGAGGACATAAGAGGGACGAACTAAAACGGGGTAACCAACAGAATCAGCAAACTTCTTTGCATCGCCGACGGAAGAAAGCTCCTTCCAAGCAGGTTGATCAACCCCAATAGAATCCAAAATAGAAGAAAACTTGTGTCTATCTTCAGCCTTGTCAATGTCAAGAGGATCAGTTCCGAGAACCTTAGCACCGCCTTCCTGCAACTTAAGAGCAATGTTCTGAGGCAATTGGCCACCTACAGAAACAACGACACCACGGGATTGTTCAAGTTCATAGATATCCATAACACGTTCGTAGCTAAGCTCCTCAAAGTACAGACGGTCGACCTCATCGAAATCAGTGGACACAGTTTCGGGGTTGTAATTGATCATAATGGTCTTCTTGCCGAGCTCACGCAAAGCACGGGCGGTGCTGACAGCACACCAATCAAACTCGACAGAAGATCCAATACGGTAGACGCCAGATCCGAGAACCATAGTTCCATGCTCATCAAAGGAAACGTCATGGGTTGTAGCATTATAAGTAGTGTAAAGGTAGTTAGTATCAGCGGGAAACTCAGCTGCAAGAGTATCAATCTTCTTAACAAAGGGACGAATGTTGAAGGAAAGACGACGAGCACGGACCTCATTCTCAGTGCATCCAACGGCAAGGGCAATCTGCTTGTCAGAGAAACCAAGCTTTTTAGCTGACAGAACAATGTCATGAGTGAGAGCAAACAGGGAACCAATTTCTTCGAGTTGTCTCTGCTGGGAGACAATATTCATGAGCTTGTGCAGGAACCACTTATCAATTTTAGAGAGCTCGTGAACGCGCTCAACAGTATAGTTCTCGTGGAGTAGAGCTTGTCCAACAGCAAGCCAACGGCGGTCAGTAGGATTGGCAAGAGCTTCGTCGAGATTCTCAAACTCGCCACCTTGGAAACCAACAAATGAAGGGTCAACTTGACGAATAGCCTTTTGAAAGGACTCCTCAAAAGTACGGCCAATAGCCATAACTTCTCCAACAGACTTCATCGAACTGCCAATGTCACGCTTAACATGCTGGAACTTGGAAAGGTCCCATCGGGGAATCTTGGTAACCATGTAATCAAGGGAGGGTTCAAAGTTAGCAGAAGTAGTCTTAGTAACAGCATTAGGAAGCTCAGGAAGAGTGTGACCAAGGGCAATCTTGGCAGCTGTGTAAGCCAAGGGATAACCGGTAGCCTTGGAGGCAAGAGCAGAAGAACGGGAAAGACGGGCATTTACTTCAATGACACGGTAGTCAAGTCCGTCAGGCTGAAGAGCATACTGGACATT